>JAQIUQ010003610.1:0-282195 GCA_030378365.1 Hybognathus amarus | reverse complement strand
AATAATAGCGTAAACAGCTAACCACACGCCTTTTACTACTTAAATAGCTCTACAGTTTTAAAGTCAGAATTATTCACAATAATACTAAATGTGCTTAAAATGTGTTTAAAAAGAACCTTTTTCCTCTTCGTTCGGATTTGTCAACATCATCTACATGAGGGGAACATAAATGACACGTCAAGAAAATGCAAAGAAATGTGATTATTGCTACAACAACATATCTTTAATAGTTCACACTCCAAAATCATGTACTTACTCTCCAAACCTGTATGTCTTTGTTACTTAGAGGAACAAAAAAGGAGATTTTGAGGGAAAGACTGATTGTTTTTTTTCTACCAAATAAAGTACCAGATCATTTTAATTCAATGGAAAAAAAATCTGATTAAAAAAATAGTGCACCAAGGAATGCTGAGGTCATTAGTGGTGATCATAGCATAATTTTGGTCTGTTTCTCATAAAAAAGCTGCTTATACAGTAAGTGCTGGAGAAGACTTGAAACATAGCCCACAAGTCATTTGGATATAGAGCCTAGATTTCCTACTCAGCTATTTGTTTATTACTGTAGATGTATATTTTTCAATGACGATTTTGTCTGATGTGCACAATGCAACACTTATTCTGCACTTCTGGCAGATGCTAAACTGCATTTCCGTTGCGGAGTATTTATACTGATGCAATTCCACTCTATCTATCTATCTATCTATCTATCTATCTATCTATCTGATCTATCTACTCTATCCATCTATCTATCTATCGACACTTCATAGTGCTTTTGCATTAGCCTGATGAGCTCAGCCCTCCGAACTCCGCCCACAACATTTTTTGGACGGGAAGTTTGGCTCTGGGAGTCTGGACTTGATCCATTGAGCAGTAATTACTGATCTGGCAAAAACGTTCGGGCCAATCAAATTGCCAGGGTGGGCTTTATACGATGATGGACAGGTGATCTTCGGGATGTAATCATCATGTTATCAAAGAGCGGCGCGCTTAACTGGTTTCTCTCAGAGATCTGCAGCTGGAGAATTGAGATGTATAGATTCCACTATCGCAGTCTGTCTATAGAAATGAATAGACAGCACATTAATTTTAATAGACAAACAGAAAACTGCAATCAAGGCATTTGTTCGATCAGAAAGATATCTTTGCTGTCCTTCAAGTGTAACTTATCAGCTGGCTCTGACGGCTGCAAAGAAGATGGAAGTGATGAAAAGCCTGTGGTCGATGTGGTTTCTCCTTTGGTCGCACTCGATGAAAGAGACCAAGCTAAACTCAGATTTTACGCTAAGATAAGTTGATTTGACAACTGTGAAATGCAAAGTATTTGACTTACTGCGTTTGCTCTGATAGGTTGTAGGTCTACGACGACTATCCAATTGAGTGCAGAGTTTTGTTTTTTTCCTGGTTCGGTTAAGACACGCCTCATAATCAAAGCCCAATGAAGCAGTTTCAGACTCATATTCTCAATAGAATATGAGTATGACGAAGTCAGGCTACTTTTGCATACTTTTAAGCTCCAGTTCCCATTTCATGCAACAAAAACCTTTCTTTTTTTTTTCTCCAAAGGTAACTTATTGTTTGTGTTCCGCATAAGTCATACTGGTTTGGAACTAACTTACATAAATATATTACTTTCAGGGTGAACTATTGTTTTAATTCAATATAATACTGTGAAACGTTAACTTACCATTAGTCAAAGCTAAATCTCCCTCTTCCAAAAATCCGCGAGTGCTTTATATCTGTTCAAACAGAATTTACAGTCATAGAGAATATTAAATGCCATACACAGAAACATACAATATAAACACTAAAGACATTTACAAATGAAGCATTTGTCATTCAATTGATTAAACAATGGTCAATGATTTAACAGTTAAATCAAGAGACATATAGCAGCTAGTTTTAAGTGCTAGCTAGCCATAAATTACACTAACTAGCTTTCAAACAGCACAGACAGAAAGTCACAAAAGTTAGCTAGATGACGAAAACAATGTCTACTAACTTCATAGTTAAGTGGTACAAAGTTAAACTGTAGTCCCTAAAATTGATATAGGTTTAAAAATCTACAGAGGCCGTATTCAGTAGTTAGAAAGCATTTTAGTGTTCAGAACCGGTGTTTGGCTCTAGGTAAGAAGCTCACGTGGATTTGAGACGCAGCCATCCCTGACTCACCGCTGCTAGTGCGCTAATCCGTTACCAACACAATTAAATCACATTTTCACTCACGAGACTTGGGTGTAAGACTCTTGTTTGTCCACAGCTAAAGCCCACGAATCGGGTTGACATGGCTTCTGTCGCAGATATATGAACTTTTAAACGGTCTCGGATAAATCTTCCAAATGTGCTGTCCACTTCATCTCGACTCAGCTTCACGAGAACGCGCAATTTGCAAAACCAAACTGACAGACTGGGGCGCGCGCAGTGAACGCTGTCCAGCCGGAAGTCAGCAAATATTACCCACCCAGTTCTAGTTTACTATTCACTGCAAACAATTTCATGTGTAAGTATCTGTTTTGTAGTCTAAACCAGTCTTAAATATTAAACTAGGTTAGTCTGTTTTTTTTTCTTCTAAAAAGCAATGAATTTGTGCAGACAATTATCACGAAATTTTCCACTGACTTATTCACTCTCTGTTTGGCGTCTCAGTCAGAGGCCTGGTCGACCTCTAGATTTTTTATCCATTAGGTTTGGTCATCCAGAGTACACACAATAAATAAATCAATATTAAGCACTGAAACACACACGCACGTATGTAAACATTCTTATTTTAACACTGCAACACCTGTGGTATTAATAGCCTATAATAGTAATAGTAATACTAGTAACTGTGGTATTTTGAAAAAGAAATAGTAGATCTACATTATATAGGGATAGAACACATATACACAATGTGTTTTGGCTGCACATTTCTTGATTAATACCTTTACTACCACCATATAGGAAGCCATAGTTGATGTAACCATGGTAATAAGCAGCATTGCAGGTTTTGTCAGTGGTTACTATGGTCTTGTGAGAAATTCCACAGTTAAATCATGGCTACTGTGGAAGATATTTCCATTAATATATTTAAAATCTTTTGACTGAATTAAAACCTAGTACACAGATACTGTCAAATCTATCAGAACAGTTTTTCCCCAAAGAAATGTTATCAGGTTGAAATATTGTATACTGTCAAGTTCTCATAAACCCAAGAAAAGCCACTGAAGATTTAACCATATACCTCCGTTTAGAAATGTTTTATTAACTAAGGTGCTTTGTCTCAAATACATTTTTTACATCATTGTATGTGTTGCTTATTCAAGAGGAAATTCATCATAATTGAGAATTGAATGAATGCGTTCAGAGAGTCTTTATTATTTCAAAAGATCATCATGTAGCTGATGTTTCTGAACTTATATCCATAACATGTAACACGTATTTTTAGCCGTTGGGTTTGACATATTTTTCTTCTTTATTGCAGATGAAATAATCAACAACCGCTGCAGCCCTCAGTCTGCCCGGTGGATGAGATAAGGGACATTCAGAGAGCGAGCCAGAGAGACAGTAATATCAGCACATGTTAATTGAATTAAGAAACAGAAGCTGGGATTCAAGCCATGGCAGCACACATCACTTTCTCCAAACAACCTGTTGTCTTTCAAGAAGCCCTGGAGGCTCCATAATGATTGTCATGGTTGCATCCGCTGCAAAGCAGATTAATCACACACGCCACGGTCATATTGAAATCAAGATAGTGAGCTTGGCAAGTAGTCACTGGAGGGAAAACATGCATGATGGAAGGACGGACAAAGGCGGAGAGGGAAATATGCATGATCTCTCGCCCTCCCTCGTTTCCCCCATGCACGGTGTTCATTTCAGCCTGTGGTACCCCGGCCATCAAATGGGAAACATGAATGGGCTCTCGTCACTGATTACGGAGAGAACCGAAGAGGTGGAGGAGTGGGTTGGTGGGTGGTACAGATGCTGAGGGAGAATTGAGCGTTGGCGGGGGGTCTGCTGGGATCCTGTTAATCTGTTGCACAGGACAGCTTCCAGCGCCTGTGTTTCTGCCTCAGCTGCTCTGAGCTTCATAACCACATGTTGCTGTGCTGATTGACTGCAGTTAACGTTCTTCCAGCTGCTCCATATATCTGTCGGTCTCTCTACCTCCCTCCCATCTTCATTTCTGCTCAGTTGTTGTGTTCGTCTCCAAGAGGCAGAGAGCTTTCCGGAGTTGCAGCCCATTATTTTTGGACATCACCAATGCAGGCATTGTGACCGCTGCAGATGTGAGGTAAGCAAAAAAGTGCATGAACTCTGAAATCTTATGGTGGATAAAAAGGCATTTTGTTTTAGGTTTAAGGTGAATTTGGGAAGTGTTTAGAAAACCTCTAAAAGATATTGCAGCCTGCAAAGTGATGCATGTGTAGTCAGCTGATGGAGCATGAGGATGACAGGTCGTCTGTGTCTTGTCTGTCTCCCGTTGTGTGTGTGGTGGCAGCCGTGGAGTGTGTGATGGGGATTGGCGCTATTTCATTGTAAAGTGATTCACACTCCATTGAGGATGGATGGACGGGAGGTTGATTATTGTCTGTCACTTTGGGTTCTCCCAATCTGGGTTCCTTGAAAGAAAAGTTTTCATGCATTTCAAACAAAAAATCAATCTCATCATTGGAGAATGAAATTGATTTTGACCTTTACCTGGTCTTCTGGGTCTGCTGAGGGGCTATTAAAAAAGCTTAAGGTACTATTTTGTGGTTCTCAAAGGGATTTTTTCCTAGCAAGAGGTCAGGTCTCTTAAAATAACTATTGTATTTTATTAGTGTGAAGAACATTTTAATAGTCTAACTGCTAGACAAATCAAGGAACCTTGTGAAGTTGAAGCTTCCCAAAGGTTCTCCATGGAACCATAGAAAGAACTCCTTTTATTTTAAAAACACATGATTTGAGATCATCTCTTAAGAGAGGATGCTAGAGCACCTTTGCTTTGTGCAGAAATGCCTGCTTCTCTCAGGACACATGATGGCAGTGTTTGACCTGTTTGCTGTGTGTGATGGCAGTCAGGGGTGCAGGAGGGAGTCATGTGTACTGGTCTGTCCGCTCTCATCTTGTCACGAGGCACTGTGCCAAAACCTAATCCATTGGTTGAGGGGTGGCGTTCCTCTGTCTGTGAGGCTTATGGCCCATGTGGACACCTCGGTGGCAAAGCGCCTGTTTCTTTCTTGTGTACTATCGGGAAGCTGTTTAGTCTCAGACATTTACTGTCCTCTGAGAACATCCTGCTCATAAATCTGGAAACTGGCCAGTGAAATTTACCAAACACTGACCCTCTGTGGAAGTTAGATGGAAATTAGAGGATTGATATAAAGTTAAATCATACTGCTTTTAAAATACTGTGGGATATTGTTGTTTGCTGAGACCTCAGGAGATTTAACGAATGTAGAGAGTTTGGAAACCATCATAATTAGAGCCCGACCGATTTTAGTATTTTGAAGGCGCGATACCATACACAAATATTTGTTGGTTTTAAAATCCAATATTTGATTTATCGGCTGATATTTATTTTTATTTATTTCAGAAACGTGCAACAAAACATTAACAGATTTCCCTAGCATTAATTATTTGTAGTTATTCATGAGTTTTAACTAAAATAATATGATAATGCATTTAAAAAAAAACTTGTTTCTTTTATTGTCACAACAGAACAGGGGAACATCAAAATTTATTAAAGTTCTGAAAAATAAAATAATAATTAGTCTCTTGATTGCCTTATAAGCTAGGGTGTGTGGTGCGTTATACACTAGTGTTGCCAACAGGGATGGTGTAGAGTGCCCTCTGGTGGACAAACTATACAACTCCAACACTCATGACATTTTTGAAGCATGTTTTGTCCGTTATTATTTTTATTTTTTAAATATTCATTTGTCGGCCATTATAACTACCGATAATGATGATAGTTTGGGAAAATGCCTAATAATGGTCGATAATCTTGGCCTGCCGAGAATCGGTCTGGCTCTAATCATAATTTTCTTTATAATTCTGTTTGATGACTTGTGCGTTGAATATAAGCTTTATCACAGATGTCTGCAATGAAAGTACAGGAGAAACATCTGTGATAAGGCTTATATTCAAAACATAAGTCATCAGAACAGAATTATAAGAGAAATTATGATGACTGTTTTAAATAAACAGAGACACAAATGTTGATATTTTGTAGGACTATAACATTAGAGCATTAATAGTTGTCTTAGCAGTAGTCCATATTGGCTGTTTAATGCCTGATGCACAAATGACTGGACCAAATCGCAACCATTGATTTTAATTAACACAAAATCAAATTTACACTCAGAACTCTTGAAAAAATTTAAAAACTAAAGTCATTTCTCGGCCGTTTTACTGTCATAATGCGCTACTCCACACATGATTATAACTTATTTTTACGAATCAGCGCAATGCATGATGGTATAGGGCTTGGGTCAGTGACCATCGGTTGTACACTTCTTTTCAAAATGCATTCTGGGATACATTGAGTGGACTATATAGGGTATAAAATTTGGACAGCACTACAAAATGGCGAGCTCACCACACAGTCCAAGTCCACTATATAGTGAGTAGTGGGTGATTTTGGACACAGCAAATTTTCCAACTTAAACTCTCATCTCAAACACAACAAACATGATCTACCATGACAATTGCAAGATGTCTGACAAATAATATAATGTTTATATATTATTATTAAATATATTCATGGTAAAAATAGTACTGATAGAACACAATTTATACAATATACTCTACTGTTCGAAAGTATGGGGTCAGGTAGATTTTTTAAGAAAGAATTAATAGTGTTATTAACTCAGAATCAACATGCACCAATGCTTAATTTTCTATATATTGTAATCATTATGTTCCCAACTTGTAATAATTACTTCAGTGAGCTCATTGTTTCTGCCTTATTAAATTCATACGCTGTTGGATAACTGTGTGATATGTATATTTCTAAAAATACATAACTTGCACACACACTCTAAATTGTAATGTAGATGCATGCATTTTCTGTATTGTGAGAATACAGACAAATAAAAGTAAATTGAATTGAATTCCGAAAGGATGCATTCAATTGATCAAACGTGCAGTAAAGACAATTATAATGTTGCTAAATATTTCTGTTTAAAAAAAACGCTGTACTTTTGAGCTTAATTCATCAGAGAATCTAAGAAGAAATGTATGAAGCAGTACTGTTTTCAACATTCATAATAGCCAGAAATGCAAATTATCATATTAGAATGATTTCTGAAGGATCATGTGACACTGAAGACTGGAGTAATAATGATGTAAAATTCAGCTTTGCATCACAGGAATAAATTTTAAAAAAATGTAAATCAATTTGAAAAGTTATTTTAAAGTATAACTAGTTTTTACTGTATTCTTCATCAAAGTAAATGCAGCCTTGGTGAGCATAAGAGACTTATTCCAACTGACCCCAAACATTTTTACGTAGAATAATATCAAAATATTAGAATGGCCAAATATTGTCCATTACTCGACAGTATAACTCGGTTGTGGAAAGATTTAAGCTCATATTGAATCTCTGATTTTGCACCTGAGCACAATGTGGGGCATTTTCTGAAACACTTGGTCTTCAGACAAATCTGAGAAGCATTGTTCAACAAAAGACTTTATTCTCATTTCTGTGTAAAAGAAATAATTGAGATATTTATGTACGGTCTAATATAAGAGATCTCATTTGTGAAATTGTTATTGCTTGGACATTTCAGTTTTAGTCAACATCTCAGATATGTCTAGGAGAAATAAGCAGACACAAATAAGACAATTGAGATAAATGAATGCGGATAACAGCTCAGATCATTTGATACTGGAAGAGGGTTTGAGTTCATATTGAGACCTTGCAAATCTGAGCACAGTTTGAGACATTATTCAGAGAGATCTGTTCTGAGAATATTGATGTCCTTTTCTAAAGGAGAAAAGTCTGTGAACACATTTGCTTTCAATTTCAGTCCCATTACTGTCTAGTAGAATCGACTGAAAAGTTAAAGAGATCATTAAAGAGTTTTACATCATTCTGGAATCATTAAGAGGACCGAGACACAGACGGTGATCTGTATCGTATAACTCTTCTGGTTTTGTATTCCTATAGTCTGAAGTTCTCTGCGCTGACCTCAGGTCAAAACTGACGAGTCATGACATCAGCAGTGCATCTGTAACAGTGCCAGTGGCTTTTTGATGTGCCAGAGGTTTCTGTTCCCCTTTGATGGTGCTGAACCAGACCTGAGCTTTGTGTGGGACAGGGGGTGGCGTGGACCTGTCAGAGGACTTTATTTAGACACCAGAGAGGCATCCAGAGCGATACGGATAATGATATTGTCCTCTCATCTTCATCAGTGCTGTAGGACATTGATGAGTTATGATGTGTGACGTCTGTGAATATGAATGACTTGTTTTTTTACAATGGCCGCAGGAATACTAGACACTTAAGCCACACATAAATTGTATAAATGTCACTGCATTATATGAAATATCCAACCATCTGGCATTTATTAGAAGGAGCAGATTTGCACAAACACGCCTTTCAAACAAAACTCCAGAGTTTGTAGGGATGATAAAGCAGTAGTTCCGTTCAAAATGTATTCTAGTCATTTTCTGGTGATCAAATGTTTGTCGAACATATAAGGTAATATATTTTGAATTAGTTTATTATTCTTATTTTCATTTTTGACCTTAAACCTCAAAACTTTTGTTAGATTCATGCATAAAACAAAACATGTATTGTTTTGTATAATATATATACATGTATATATATATATATATATATATATATATATATATATATATATGTATACTCATATATATGAAGAGTTCAGATGCAAAAGCCTTTAAATGCCATTTGAAATTTTCTTCTAAAATGACCATTTTTATCAAGCTTGTATATTTAAGTTCAAGTAATTTCACTTAAATGACAATTAATAGGTAATCTTCATTGCAATTTAAGTGAAATAACTGAACTTAAATATACAAGCTTGATAAAAATTATCATTTTAGAAGAAAATTTCAAATGGCACTTAAAGGCTTTTGCACCTGAATCTTCATATATACATATATATATATATATATATATATATATATATATATATATACATACATACATACACAATTCAGGTCCTTCAGTAAATGTAACTTTGTTTAAGGATTAAAAGACGTTCATACAATGTCCAAAAGCAAAAATGAATATACACAGGCTCCAAGGAGAGAGGGATTGGTTGGTTGGTTCATTTATTCATTCATAATATTCATATTGTAAAATATGATTTCAATCATTTCTAGCCTTTTTTAGGGAAAAATCTCCTATCGCCTCCTCTGCATGTGAGAAGCTGTACTGGACAGAACCGCCATCATGCCAGGCCTGATCAACAAGAGCAAACGGAGCGCTCTGCCTCTCTCAGCGTCTCTGACATCACTTCCTGTGTCAGGGGTTACACCCTGGCAATGACGGCCTCCTTGACCTATGAAAACATTGAAGATCACCCGGTCGAGGGTGAGTATGCTGTCTAATCAATGCATTACTTCTGATAAGATATGCATCATTAGAGGCTCATCCTAAGGTAAAACAATTAATTAGGCCTAAATTTAAGATTTTATCATTTCATATTTCATTTAAATTTCATATAAAATGTGGGTGGCACAGTTTTAACATAATGTAATCTGATGCATGTTTGTCAGTACATAAATAAATGAAACGGGTCTGATTTATCTATAGTACTAATGAACTGAATGTGTTTAAAATGCACAATAACCAGGTTTATTTATCATCATCATCAATAAAGTCCATTTGGTTTCTATTTCATACATTTTGATCTTTGAATATTGCTTGGTCCACTGCTAGCCATATTTGGTCCATGTTTGTACTTTTTACTGAATAAATGTAATGTTTTCACTATGAACAGATTTATTATGATTTGATTAAATGCATTTTGAAAATATGATGATGAAAATCAAATAAATGTAAATAGCTAATAGCCATGATTTTTTTTTTTGTCCAGAAACAGAAACATCGCATTTAGTTCATGACAGGTAAATCTTAAATTTAGGCCTAACTATTTTTATAGTTTTTATTATAGTTATAGTTTTATAGTGTACAGTATATTGCTCATACATTAGGGATTTGAACCTAAATTTTTAATTTTAAATTTGCCATGTAACTCTTTATAACATGTTCCAGTTGATCCTACTTTGATGACTTAATATAATCTCAAAAGATGCATAATCAGGTACATACACGCCAAAACATTATGTGTTGGCTCAACAAAACAAATTTACATAACAGTTGCATCCTTCAGAGAAATTATGTTCAACCAGCAAGCTACATTGAGTACATTTTTTTAACCGAATACTTTTTTTTTAAAGTTGAAAATCCACAGCTATAGCACATGTTTAATGTAACTTATTTGGCATTTAATGAACAAAAAATATATTACATGCCTCTGGCTTTAGCTCAGTCATTGCTTATAGAGTCAGTGTAATGTTTGCTTTCAGTATTCGCCTACTCTTCAGCCCAATGGTAACCACAAAAACTTAAACATTACTGAAACTCCTTTAAATGTCAAACATAATATCATTAAACACCTACAGGTCTTTTCTTTCACTAAAAAACCCTAATAAAATAATACTTGATTTGAACATTCATTCTACTTATCCACTCATAAGCAAAACATGCTGGAAACTACAAATCCACTACCTAATTTCTGTCAAGGCACTGTAAAAAAAATGAAAAAATCACGTTGTTTGCTATATAACGTTTTTTCTTCTGTCAAATCAACTTAATAATTTATGTGGTTCAGATAACATAATATTTTGAGTTTTATTAAATCAATTATTTATTAATTTATTAAAATTAATTATTATTAAATCAATCTCCTTTATTGTATTAACTCAATTTTTCAATTTCAATCAACTTAAAATTTTAAGTAGAACCAGGTTACTTAATTTTTTTAACTTAAACCAACAATATTTTTTTACAGTGCACAACTGTATTTTAAAAATCAACTAATGCAGAAATGTTTGCATTTACACACAATATTGAGTTGATTCAATGATCAAAATGATTGTGTCAATAGAAGTCTTGAGTGAATAACGTTGGCAGCTTAAAAGGTTTCATTAAAACAATAAATTTGAATTTTTGCAACCATGCATTTATTTAAAGGTATCCAATAATACCCAATACCCATTTACACAAACTCAAGTTGTTCCAAACCTGTATAAATGTCTGGTTCTGCATAAAACGTGAAGGATGTTACTGACACCATTGATAAGTTACTCTATGTTAAGAGATTTAGAGATTAGTTTTTAGAGATTATTTTATGACAAATCTATTAAAAAATACAGCACTTCACTTTATCCATTTAATCAATGATAAGAACCAAGAATGAATTTGTCATTTCTCAAAAGCATTTTGGGACAAAAAGCATCAAATTCTTTATAATCACAGTAATACTTTCTCATAATTCCCTGAAGGGAAAAAAAAACACTTGTCTTTCCCTCCCAACCTCATCAGCTACTTGTGTGAAGTCTAGAAATGTCACTGGCACACTGCTGCTCTGCGGTCTCCAGTGTCGTATTGACTCCAACAGATTGGATTTTGCATTGGTCAATGCTGAAAGCCCTAAAACAAAGGATTTAATTTCTGTCAAGTGCAAAATTAGTTTTGTGGAAAAAATGGTCTTTTGCTGCAGAGTAATAAACAATGCACTTTTTTCTAATCCTCTTCCTGTGATTCTTGCAGGAATCTTTATATATCCTCTGGACGACTGCAGCGTGGTGGTTCGGGTTCAGAAGCGATGATTGGCAGCCAGATAATAAGCCGTGCAGGTCAAAGACAAAGCAAAAATCGATGACTGTTACTTTGATTGCTGCAATGCCAATGGAACACCGCAAAGCCGGAGGTGGTAAGATTGCATGCTCATTATATAACGCTCATCGAAGATCTATATTAATCCCAATTCACAGCCTAAACGGAAGGCCTGTCACCGGTGTCTGTTGAATCCATTTAACATGCAAAATCCTATTAAGCTCTTCCATTGACGTTGACTGTACCTTTCAGAGGCTTTACTGATGAATCATCTTGCTGCCAGGACATATCAGTTTCTGGACGAGGATCAGGAGAGGACCGTGCTGGTGGTTGAGTCTAGGGGTCATTCCCCCTCTGGAGACCATTAATATACTGGTCAGCACGTCCTCGGAGCTCAACACACTCACCAACGGTGGAATCCGGGTAAGGCTCTGCCGCCCGTCTGCTCTCCGAGAGTCCAGCGTTCTGTCAAAGAGGAGCAGGCGTTTTCGCCCAGCACTGCTAGGAGGTTCCGCAATTCATTAGCGTTTCATTTTTTGATAATTGTAGTATTTGAATGGCAATCCTGTATTTATAATCCTCAAACATTCTGGATTCTGTTCTAAACTCCAAACACTAGTAGACGTATTAAACTTTGCAATTAATTCAACTGTTACACACACTCCAATTTAAAGTCTAGTTATGACGTCACTTTCTAGGACAACTCGGCAAGTTAAAGCTATGCATTTTCCCCATTGACTTTTGGAAAATCGCAGAAAATAAGATCTGTGTTCAACAAAGAGTTGTGACCCTCACATGTTTTGTCTATCAAGATAATCTTTACAAGTTGATTCATAATGTATACATTTTGAAGCCTATATAAAGTTTAAAAAACACAAGCCGGTTATAACTGGTGTGTTTTATGCCATAGATTAAAACGTGAAACATTTTTAGAGGCTTTGTTCACCACAGACCTTATTTCAGGCGATTTAGCAAAAACTCATTCAAAAAACCCACAGACTTTAGGGCGTGGGAACCGGACATGCTAAAATGCTAACTCACTTTCTGCATTTTGGCCTACAAAGCCTACATCATCACATGGCCTACGTCATCACTTCGGCACTCTATTGTGTCTGGTAAATCATTTTAGCTTTATCTATGCTGTCTATTTTTGGGTTTTCTAAAAATTAATGTTTTTAGAAAATGTAAGGTTTAAGTTAAAAAAAATCTACCATTGACTTGTCATTAAAAATCTGTAATATCAGTGTAATATCTCCATACTGAATTGTGAGTGGTGTTCTTTCTTGCATGTATTTGCATACAGATTTTTTTCCTTGTATAGCCTATATATTTAATCTCTATGATGCAACTTAATTTCTAAATAGCTATTTAATTTCTGCAGAATCATAACATCAACTCAAATGACAATTCTGTCATTTACTCACACTGTGTTAATCACACAAAATGCTGTTTCTAATCTGTATGACTTTGTGTGGAAAACAAAAGAAAATCATTTGAAGATCTTTGGGAACTTAAACATCTTTGGACCCAAATGACTTCCACTGCATAAAATAAAGGCAATACAAAATATATTTTTTAGATGTTCTAGTATAAAGAAAGTTTGGAAGGACAATTTTGGGAATGACGTGGGTTAAATTGGGACAGAATTTTCATTTTCCTTCAAGAATTCAAGTCATATAACACAGGTATTCCTCAATCTCTTCAAAATATAGATACTCAAAATATCTTATTTTTATGTTTGTTATATATAAGAAAAAAAGTTTTGTAAAATTTTGGAACAGCATTGAGTAAATGGTAACAGACATTTTAAGTTCTGAATTAACTGTTGTTATACTGCCTTGTAGGCACTGCTTTTTCCTTTGAGCTCATTATACAGAGTCATATTATTTCCTCATAACTGAAAATGAAGATTGAATGTGAATCTGCTGATGTGTCTCAGGAGGGATCAGCATCATTGTGCACAGGGAGCACACGAGCAGACGGCCTCAGGTGTGTGTTTGGCTGCTCTGATGGAGGAAGAGACCATCAACTCCATTGACTATGATTTCAACTTCCAACTTGAGATCAGAGGACCGTATTTACTTGCAGGTCAGTTTCTCCATCCTCAAGCATTAAACAACCAAGATCATGATACCCATGATCATGGGCTTGATTTCCAGAGAACACAAATAAATATGTAACAAAAAATACATGTGAAATGTTACAAATCATGAATGTACTGCAACTTGATTTGGATTAAATTGCCTGGCAAATGCATGGTAGCTTAGTTCCACCATGGAATAAAAATAAAATAAAAAGGTAATTGCGAATTTCTTACATCCGACTTTTTTCACACAGTGTGAAAAATTGGCTGCATATATTTTTCACTGATGTATTCATGTGCAAGCTTATTTCTGCCACGGAATTAAAAGATGCGTCTATAATTTCCAATTTTTTTCTTGCAATTCTTAAAAAGAAATGTCTGAATTGTGAGATTTGAACTCGACAATTGTGAGTCAAAAAAGTACGAATTGTGAGATTAAATGTTGCGAGACCTTTTATAAAAAAAAATTTATTCTGAAAACTTGCAATTACGAGTTTATAACTTGCGATTGCAATATATAAGCTTGCAATTGTGAGAAAAAAATTATTTATTTGAAATTGTATATATTTTATTTTATTTATTTATCAGAAACAAGCTTGCAAAAATAAATGCATAGTTTTTATAAACATATGGTGCCAGTTTTTTTGCCCAAATGAAGTTTGATGTATGGATAGTTTGATGAGTTGACTTTTCACACTGATAGCATGTGTATCTTTATTACACATTCAGTTGCGTTGGATTAAAGCTCCTTCCAAATTCATAAATGTAAAGTGCAGCAGATGCTTGTCATTTCAGCTGGGACTCAAGGCCAAATGATGTTTTATGTGTTGATTGTCTGTAATACACAGTAGTATGCATCTTCCATCTGGAGTTGCAGAACGGTTTAGTCCTCGCATGTGGTCTAACGTCTGTTGCTCCTGCTTATTTTAGATGCTTTAGAAGTTTCTCTGTGCAGGTGTGGAAAGCCCCTCACATGCCATCCGTGCGGGACACGGACCCTTCGGCTCGCTCTGCCACCAGTATTGTGGTCACACTGGCAGACAAGTACACCTACGACTGCCCCGTGGAGATACTGATCTACCCCAGTGGTGTGTAACACACATCAATACAATAATTGTATAGTATGATCTCAATCTGAAATATGAAACATATAATGCTGTGCTAGTTCTTTTTAGTGAATCAAAAGTATACAGCGCAACTAAAATAAACTGTTCAGGCATACTGATGCATTCAGATTTTTAGGTTCTCTCAACTATTGTAACACTAGTTTGTTTTGTACAATTGAATTTGATCATTCACTAAATGCAAAATGCCTTGTTCAGACAATACGTTTCTCAAGGCAAATACTGATTTCTTGCTGAGCATATTAACTGATCTGTCATTTTAAGAAAGTTTCGGAAGTATTTTATAAAAATAAATAAATAATTGAAATAAATTGTATGTTTAATTTGTTTAGCAGATTTATTATACAGTGAAGGCTTGCATTTATGCCACATTAAAAGATTGTGAAAAGTCATTAAAATATTTGCGTAACTTATTATTACTGAAATGATCTCATCATTTTGCAATGCAATTGCACTTCTTATTTCCAGTTTAAGTCCTAAAAGAATCATTTAAGAAATTAGAGTTGTTCAAAGGAATCAACCAATTCTCCCATTCCTTGAAATTCTTAAACAACACTAAAAACCACTCAGAGAACACCTTTGTTACCTTATCTCCCTAGCAAACACATATGGCGCTTTTCCTTTACCAGTACCAGCTCGACTCAGCTTTTCGCTCCGCTTCCATTGCAGACAGTACTAGAGACTTTAAGCAACAGCTGCTGATAGAACGGCAACGGCAGCCGGAAGTAAAAGGTTAACCGCCGTATTAATACTTCTTTATTAAACGGTCTGTACACTTACAAAGTTCTCAATGCTTTCGTTTTGCATGTATGGACCCTCATTATGTTACTGTGTTAGTGTGGGGCTATTTTGAGCCTTGTTAGTGGTATAAACTGGCGATTTCTTTTTATTTAGTCAATGCCCCCAGTGCTAGCATTATGCGCTGAAACAGTTTTTAGAGATAAAACTCTTTAAATTCGATTATCATGAAAACAAATCTCAGAGAACGATTGACTAGGTACCTATGTTTTATTAGACCAAAGGTTCATTGTTCGCCGGAGTTCTCCTTTAACTGTCTTAAAGGAGTAGTTTTAAAAAAAACTTTTGCTGATAATTTACTCACCTCCATGTCATCCAAGATATCCATCTCATTCTTTCTTTAGTCGAAAAGGAATTAAGGTTTTTGATGAAAACATTCCAGGATTTTTCTCCATATAATGGACTTTACTGGTAACCAAACGGTTCAAGGTCCAAAAGACAGTTTCAGTACAAACTACAAACTGTTCAAAGGGCTTTAAACGATTCCAGACGATGAATAAGGTTCTTATCAAGTGAAACGATCGCTCATTTTTAAAAACAATAACAAAGTTTTTTAAAAGTTTTATAAGTTGAAATGGTCGCTTTTCTCTGTTCTGTGATGCACGTTCGTGACTCTCCTGTTCAAACTTGTTTATCAAGATGATTGAATCTTTTCGGTGTCATTTGGTTCATTCAACGTATGAAATGAATGAGTTGACTCTGGAAAATATTCGTTCATTTTGTCAAAACTACTCCTTAAATTGTCGCGTAGCAACGACTACGGCAAATCAGCTGTTCTCCCGTAGTAGACGGTTACAGTAGAACGTTGCGAAGTAGCAGTTAATGTTGCACATGCGCAATAGAATGCTAGAATTCCGTTCCACCAGACGCTGTTGTCCCTATTACCGCCACAAATAGTACTCGGTCGTCATAGCAACGCCTTTCATTCCTCTTTGCCCCATCAAGCTCTCGCTGGATCCTCTATTCGGCAACCAAACAAAGGAGTCTGCAACTCCTCGTTTGACCCTGGCGTATTCTTTCGAGTTGTAATAATAATAGTAGTGAGTTTAGTAACTATCTCTGGCCAAACTATTTAAAAATGGCGGGGATATTCTGGATACTCCATCGTGCGCTTGCAGTGATGACGCAGTGAATGGGCAGTGAATCAGCAGTCGGCATTGTTTTTTTACGTCACATTTCTATCGGCTCGCTCGCCTTAGCTCGCTCAGAACCTCGCCGGAGGTGATACAAAGTACCTGAAAGTAGGTACAGGTACAACTTTTACAATGTGGAAAACCAAACAAAGGCGAGCGCCGAGCCGAGTTGGAGTTGGTACTGTGTAGTGTGGAAAAGCGCCAATATAGTGGCGACAAACACCACACTCATTTTGAGTCCCTTTATGAAGCCGTTTTCTTTCTAGAACTTACCAGCTATGTCGTTTTCTGTCAGGGCATTTGGTCCCCATGGACCAACAAACAAGATCACAGTTACTCTGACCTGTGTTAACTGGACAATAGAGTCTGCCTTTTGAGAACAAGCCAGTGCTAATCTCTCCATGTGTCTGAAAGCTTGTCCAAACGAGAGGCTGTTTATTAAATCAGAGGCCATTGAAACATCATTCCCAGGCCCACAACCATATCACATCTATAAGCACTTCTCAGTTGAGCTCCATATATCTTCAGCCACCCCATCATGCATCTCAACCTCCATCGGTGTCTGGGAGGCAGAAATGGATCTCATGATGCCTCATAAGATTGCCTCACTCCGCAGGTGACCCGAGGCCAGTATTGTGCAATTGAATTCATTCAAAAAGCCAAGTGCAGAGGGGCAAACGTTCAGCCATATTGATGGCCCACTAGGAGCCAACGCGCTCTGTTCCCAGTACAGCTGCTGTTTTTAAGAAATACTGCCACCATAGGAGTCCTTCATGTCTGGTAGTATTGTAACTCATCGTCTGCTGTCATAATTTACTGTTGTGCCTCCACACTGAGAGGTTTTTATGCCGTACAAAGAGAGTAATTCGTCCTTTCTTTGCGTAGAGCCCCATCTGCCACACGTTCTCATTCGAGGACGGAGACATGACGCCGGAGGAATGCGATGAGCATCTGAAAGGACGGAGCGACTACATAAAGGCCACAAAGAAGGACTGCAGCAATGAAAAGACAGTGAGTGAAAGAATGAGATGGGAAGTAAAGAGAGCAAAGAAATATGTAAGAATGAGGGTTGTTAAACAGTTTGAGTGTGTTTTACAAGGACGAAAAGAAGCAAAACAAGCTTGAGACTCTCAAGAAGTGTATGTGTGTATGTTTATACTACATATAGAAATCTGAGAAAAGACTATTTATTTTCTTTTTGGCAGCCAGGATCATAAACTAAATAGGATGTGGTATTTATTTGAAGTCGTGGTTTAGGGCAGAGAGGTCCATTAGCAAATTAGCATGTAAAATAACAGATTAAAATACTTTTAAGAAATGATTTTGGTCACTGAAAAGAAGTACCTAAAAGTATCATGGTAGTTTTTTTTTACATCAAAACCACAGCTTTAAAACTTCCCACAATTAGATGGATCCTAATTATTAAAAATTAATTTTATGTAATTATTTCCAACCATTAAAATTCAGAAAATGTTAACTTATTTATTAAATGTTTATATTGATAAATGGAATAATACATACATCAGTATATATAGGCATATGATCCTTCAGAAAATATTCTAATATGCTGATTTGAACATTTCTTCTTCTTATTACCAATATTCAGGTTTTTTTTTATGGAAACCATAAGAAAAATTCAGGATTCACTGATGAAAAATTTTAAATGATCAGCATTTATTTAAAATAGAAAATAATTTTCTAACAATGAATATCTTTAGTATCACTTTGGATCAGTTCAATGCATCCTTACAGAATAAAAGTCTTTAAAAAAAAAAATAAAAAAAAATAAAGAGTTTGCTGATCCCAAACTTTTGTAGGTTCCAGTAATTTTTCTTATCCTAATGGCAATCATACTCAGAATGCAGTATGAAATCAAATTTAGTTAGGTTATCCAATTAATGTAAAATCTCTTGCTTTTTCTTGCTATAATCATCGCTTCAGGAAGTAGTTACATTAAGTTGAAATTCTGGCACATATCCATGTTTGACGGCAGCGCAAAGCTTCAATTGCATCCTTAAGTGAGTGCTGTTCCTCAACAGGAGGGAGAGAACATTCAGCCCTAAAATGATCAGCGATGAATACAGGTTTCTATGGAAACTGTCAGAAGGTCTGTCGAAGAGTCCACGGTGTTTCTACCGATTGCATAGCGACATAAGAGTTAACTTCACCACCTTTGGGATGTATTAAATCTTTAAAGCATGAGAGGGGAATCCAAGACCCGTAAAAGATTTTCAAAATTCTGACCTTGGCTAACATCTGTCTCTATCAATCCTTTACTGAACTGAGCTGAATAACATTGAATATCCCCAAAAATTTTAATTCGGTTATCATTTTTCCCCACGTTGATCCAAATCGGATTTTTTTTTTTTATCTGAAATTGTACTTGAATCTGAACTTTGAAAATAGTCTGGTGGTTAGCAGCTAAAAAGCCTGGAAATGAACATTTTTGTGCACATCCAAGCAAGCTCGGTTTTATACAGGACATGTTTACGTACATAAAGGAAAGCCATTTCCTCCAAAGGTTAATTTTTTAAGTGAGCAGAGAAATGGCAGATTTCCAAGAAGTAATTTACTGTACAATGGAACAACCAATTGAAACATGATGTAAAGTGGTTGAAATTCTTTGCTAATTGGAAGTACTTATTTCAGAGAAGTGCACAATAAGGTTCATTCCCATCCTCTAAATGATCAGGTGCACAGAAGTCTACATTTCTTTTCATACTTACATAATTTTTTTTTTTTTTTTTTTTTTTTTTTTTTGAGTGGGCCAGGACTGACAGGTCTGAACCGGTCTGACTTGGGCCAATTAAAAGTTGTTATATATTTTAAAGCTTAATAAATGTTAAAATTGATAGTATACTATAATGCTGAATGTATATAATTAATGGGTAAATTTGAGAAAAAATGATTTTATAGAGACAGTTTTGGTTTGGTTTTAAAGAAAGATGCCATTTAACAAATACTTCAAATAGGCAACTGTCTTTGGAGATTAAATGTAAAATGATATAAAAATATATAAAAAAAACCTGAATGTTAGGCACTATTAATCATGATTAATGACTTGTTTTAATCAATTGACAGCTCTAATGTGTGTGTATTTATTTATTTATAATTTATAGACCCTAAACTTTTAAATAAACTTTTGAACTCTTAGATTCAAAATGTTTGATGCAAATGTTCAAAATTCAAAATAAAATGTTGAAATGTGTTTCTCACACTTGTCCATTAAAAAATTGCAAGGCAGAATTATATTTGTTCATATTTATCTATATATAGACCGTACAAAAAGCCACATGGGGACTTGAGTGATACATTCAGTTTAAAAATGATTTGCATATTATTTATGTATTTTTCTCATGCACATTTTTTTAAAAAAAATATTGCATGAGAATGTGCATAAAAAATATGCAAACAATCTCTGACATTTTTTTTTTGTGAGATTCACAAGCTTTACCCATTATGGCCTTCAGTAATGGCTCTGTCACTGGCTGGTGTGTGTTGTGTAGGTGGACATCATTCGGAAGAGGCTTCATAAAGACATCCTCCACAACCCTGTAGTCATGCTCAACTTCTGCCCAGATCTCCGCTCGACGACCTCTGACCTGCGGAGCGTCCAGGGGGAATTCATCTTCCTCATTGACCGCAGTGGAAGCATGAGCGGGGTCAACATCAATTGAGTTAAGGTAGGATCTTCTGCTTCTGCGTTAAGCTAACTGTGCCCCTCATTCCCAACACTCATTAACTTTTGAAGACATCCTAATTTATTCAATGGTTTAAAACCCCAAAGTGCTTCAGTCGTGTTAATGACCATTAATGGAAAAGGGCATTCATGTACACACTGCGGTTCTTATTTACCGATGAGACTCTTCTTCATAAGTCTAGGCCTCAGACGCATCACACCACTTGTGTTCATAAGTTTCAAATCTGATTGGATGGTTTTATGTAGATTACGAATGTAAACAGATTTATAAATTATTATTAAAAAAGTAATAAAGTTGTTTACTGTTACAGGCTGCCTGCTTTTTGGCGTGTTCACACCTACAGAAACTGGTAAAAATTTTAGTTAAGGCTATATTATTGCATTTTGGGGGACTAAATTAGCTCCTACTTCAGAGTAATGGTTTGTTCACACCGAACGCAAATTTAATTATTTGCGCGTATAGATTACATACAAATTCAATGCAAAGACATGAATAGACGCATCTTTTCCGCCAGGCGTGGTGAATGATGGGAATTGGGCAACGCGTTTCCCACGAACGTCTCGAGCGGAAAAATTCAAGCGTCTAACTGAGACACGATAGACACGTATTTGACGCTCACGCGTATTTAGCTCAAAAATAACTATCAGTGACGTGAGTAAGTACGTTGATTGACCAAACACCCTCTGGTCAATTTTAACTTTGAGCTAATTTTTTGTAAATTTGGAGTGCTGTCAATACAGACAAAAACGACAAAAATCGGTGTTGCCTACACCATGTTATCCTCTTTTCATAGGTATGTGAGCTGGCTGAATTAACATAATTTTTATTCATATCTTTCACATCTACTGCAGTCAGATTGACCATTGTTGGACTCTTAATAACACCACTCACATGGCTGTGCACTCAGTAATGACAAATCAAGGATGTTAAGAGGCTAAAAGCAGGTTTAGAATTTGCCCCATTGAAGTCAGCAAGGTGCGAATTTTGAAGGGGATACTCCACTTTTTTGGAAATAGGCTCATTTTGCAACTCCCCTATTTTTGAATAGGTTCTGGGGGTAACACTTTTAGCATAGCTTAGCAAACATAATTGAAGTGGACAAGACCATTAGCATTTCTCAAAAAAAACATTTTCATGTTATACATTTTCCGTCAGTCTTAGTGCATGATGTAACTACAGAACACTCAAAAAAATGATTTGTTGGCTATAATTAATTTTAATTTGTCAACAGGTTCCACATAACTGGATTACGTTAAACAAACATAATTTGTTCAAGTAACTTCAACATAATGGAATTATGTAATTTTAAATTACCCAATTTAAGTAGTCTCAACGTGAATTTTTAAAGGCTTCCTGACATGATTCAAAGGCATTTTATTATATTCATTCATCCATTTAATATTTCATTTGATTCAGTGACATTTAATTAAATTGCTAGATTTAAATTTCTAAATTTAAAATTTTTTAAATTGCTAGATTTAAATTTCTAAATTTTAAATTTCTAGATTTTACATTTTTAAATTAAATTTTTTTTTCCTTTTCTAAATTTCTCAACAACATAAAATGACACTTAATTTGAACATTTATTCTCCCTTAATTCAACCATATGCAAAGCATGCTGGGAACTAAAAGCACTGCCCAGTTTTAGTTAAGGCAACACAAATCAATCATGTAATCCAACACAAACAGATTAAGTAAACTTAAGTTGTCCGTAGATTTAAGCAGATTGAACTACAATAATATTAAGTTCGGGCAAAATGGCAGTCGCCTCACACTATACTGCCACCCTCTGGATGTGCACATTTTTTTACTTAACATAAATGGTTTGTGTTTAGACAACACATTAGGATTTTGTACTGTTAAGTTGAGACACAATTACATAGACCTTAATAGAAAAAACAAATTTAATGTCAAAAAACACAATTATTATAAGTAAACTATATATAAATATGTTATGTAAAGTGCACAACCTTCCTAGTTCATTTTTTTGAGTGAAGAGTCAAGTTTTAAATAGGAAAAAATATCCATTTAAACTAAAACAGCTTAGATTCAACATGTTTCATGCAAATGTGAATGTGTTTCTCACGTGTTTCCACTAAATAAACACAAAGTAGAATTATATTTGTTCAAATGTATCCTTATGTACGATACAAAAAGCCATATGGGGATTTTACTGAATCATATGGCTCTGAACAAAATCACACCATTTGAGCAGGCTGTTGAAGGGGCTCTGTATGAAATAGCCAGCTTGTTGCATTGAATAGCTCAAGCAGCTACGATAATTGAACTTGGTGGGTCTCCATGCTGAGATTGGATATGTGTGAATGAGTGTGTGCTCGTGTCCTCTGTGGACGGGGCTGTGCAGCGTGACGCACGAGGCAGAGATGACTCACTGTGGTTTTGATTGAGGATGCTCCCCTTCTGACCACAGACACCAAATGTCTCTCTAATGTAAAGGCTCAGGTCATTCTAGCAATAATATCATCCCAGAATATCCTTGACCCTGAGGAAGACTTGCTCCCTGCTGAAATGTCATATTTACATTATGGTGGGGTGCAAGAGGACAACAGCAAGATGTATCCAGCTAAACTGAATGGAAGATGCATTTAATACAAGGAATAGTTCACCCAAATGAACATTTTCGCCATCGTTTACAATTACATCGTTGTGATTTGACAGTGAATGGCTTTCAAAATTACAAAAAAGATGCAAAAGCACCATCAAACTATCATAAAAGTATGTAATACGAAGATCTGCTATATTCAAAGTCGTCTGAATTCATTTAATAGACTTTTTTAATAGAAATTTAAGTGAGTTGAACTGGAGAAAGTGAATTTGTGAACTGGATCATCTGATTAATTGAAAATCCATCTATACTCTTGTGAAAACATTTTAAGTGATTAACAGTTTCTCATACAAAGCTGTCATTGGACTTCAGAAGATTTAAAATATTATGTATGGTGGTTCTTTTGAGCCTTTGAAGCTTGAAAGCCTCTCTTTTATAATTGCATGGGGGGAAATACAGTTCTTCAAGAGTTCTCCTTTGTTTCACAGTAAATTACGATATTTTAATTTTCAAAATGAACTATCCCTTTAATAACTATAATCTTTTATAATTTGGGTTTCAAAGTTCAGTTTGAATGTGTAAGGAAGTGCTCTGAAAAAGTGGACTTTTATTATGCAATTTAAAAAAAAATTGGTGATTAGTTTTTTTTTAATCATTCAAAAGACCACATTATTGTAAAAACTGCAAAAAAGGCTAAAACTCTTCTTTAATAATCACATTCATATTTACAAACTTAATTCTAACCTCATGCTAATGACTCACTGCTGTACTCGCTGTCAGTCTGTCTGAAAAGCAGCACTATAAATTATACCACTACTCCACAATGGAGGCCTGGATTCTTGTGTTCAATATAGTGCTGTCTATTAGGCATCAGGTCTGGATGACAAAGATTGCTGGTTCAATCCAAACAAGGGTGACAGTTGAAAAGCCATTAGCGATCGACCTGTAGTCTAAACATTTGTGGGAACATGCCACCCTCAGTGTCTTTGATGGTTGCAGTCCTAATATTGAGCATGGCACTGAACCCTGCAATTAGTTTAATGTGAGGTGCTTTAAATAATATGCAAATGTTACATGGCAAATTACTAGAAAATCTGGTAATGGCTGTTATGTATTATTAAAGCAATATGAGCATGTCAAATGAAAAGTGTAAACTCCATGTGAACCTGATATTTTATTATAATAAATTAGGTTCACAGCGAAAATTGACACTTTCATTGACATGCTCATATTGCTTTAATAATACATAACAGCCATTACCAGATTTTCTAGTAATTTGCCATGTAACATTTGCATATTGTTATATAATATATAACAATATATTTATATTGCAAACAACATTTGAATATTGTTATATATATATATATATATATATATATATATATATATATATATATATATATATTCAGGGCTGTCAAACGATTAATCGCGATTAATCGCATCCAAAATAAAAATTTGTGTTTACATAATATATGTTGGTGCACTGTGTAAAATTATTAAATATATATATATATATATATATATATATATATATATATACACACACACATGCTTGTATATATTTAAGAAATATTTTCATGAATATACTGTATAAATATTTATATATAATTTTATATTATATATAAATATACATATTTATATATAAATTATATTTTTTTCTTAAATATATATGCATATGTGTGTTTTATTTATATATATATATATATATATATATATATATATATATATATATATATATATATATATATATATATATATATATATATATATATATACACAAAATAATTATGCACAGTGCACCCACATATATTATGTAAACACAAACTTTTATTTTGAATGCGATTAATAGTGATTAATTGTTTGACAGCAGGTATATAACTATAAAACAATAAAACAAAACAAAGGTTCAGTTGCTGCCTTTTAAGTATAATCAAATTGGCTGTACAAGTAATTTCAACTCATTTGTTTTTGAATCTTGTTAGAACTTAAAAAATAAAGTGGAAATAATTTATTTAAAATATTTGTATTTACTTTTTATTTACACATACCTAATTACAATTTAAATAGATATATTTTTAGTAATGCAAAATACAGAATCATGGAATCCCCTTACCTCCTCTTTTCATTCCCATCTGATCCTCCTCCTTCCTCATCTGATCTTCATTATCTAACATTATCTAGATAAGATAACCTGCTTCTCTGCCACCTTCATTCACGTTGACCTTTATGTTTTGTGTGTTCACAGGACGCAATGGTTGTGATTCTGAAAAGTCTTTTCCCAGCATGCTTATTCAACATAGTGGGCTTCGGATCCAAGTTCAAAACGCTGTTTGCCACCAGTCAGAGCTACGATGAGGTAGGTCACCCACAGGGTCCCGCAGTCAGCGTCCTCATTGAGATCGCCAGTTACACTGAGACGCTCAAGATGCTCGATGTTTGTGTTTTTCTGCTGGGATCCACTGGCAGAAGGTCTGGGTTCACTTCCTATTAAAGTTTCTTACTGATTTCATAATGCATAAAAACACTGCTTATTCAGATGTCTCTGTGGTAAATAGTTTTTTTTTCCTTTCTTTTAAGCATAAATCTAATAAAGATTCACTGTGGATATAATAGCAAAACAATGTCAGTGTGAGTCAGAAGGTGCTTCCCATTCCTCTTCTTTCAAACGCAACAAGACAAGTTGACACCATTGTTACTAAACGTTTGCTAAGTAGTATTTCATACTCAAGCAAAGTAATATTTGACTGGTCAAGCCTGTGGAATAGGAGCAGACTAGGAGTGGCCTTGGAAGACAACATGCCCAGTGCATTATGGGCGTTGAAAGAATTGGGTAGCAGAGATTTTAAAAAAGTTAAGTTAAAAATGTTTTATTGTAAGCCTATTTTGCCTGTGCTAAATTACCCTTTGACAAACCTCAATTATTTCACAGGAGAGTTTGGTGTTGGCTTCCGAACACGTGAAGAAGATCCGGGCTGGCATGGGCGGCACAAACATACTGGCACCTCTCAACTGGATCCTCCGGCAGCCCATGCAGAAAGGTCATCCTCGCCTGCTCTTCCTCCTGACCGACGAGAGCCGTCAGTAACACAGGGAAGGTCATCGAGTTGCTCCGCAGCCACGCCAGGTTCACCAGGTCAGTGTTTGCACATTACATTTATGCATTTGGCAGACACTTTATCTGAAAGTTACATTGCATTTAAGGCCCATATCATGTAGCACTCGATAATGAGTTTGAAAGCCATCTCTTGGGTAATTTTAGTTTAAGTTTTAGCTTTTTTTGTTTGGTTTTAGCTTTTTTATTTAGCTTTAATTTAGTTTTATTTCAAAATTTGCCTTGATAACTAACTGAAATAAAATAAAATAAAAATCGAATATCTAATATTTATATTTTCTTTTATTTCAGCTTTTTTTTTCAATTTATGAAAACAATGTTTCATTTTAGTTAATAATAACAACTACTGTGAACTCTGAAACGGAGTCCCAATTCCACTTGAATATTTAAAATAAAGTAAAGGCTTTACATGGATTAGAAATGTTTTATTAATTTTTAAATGAATTATTGATCCAATTAAGACGAATAAACCAATGCAAGCAGTCAAACTAATCCAAACAGGCGTTAAAGGGACAATAAATGAACATTATGTTATTATTTACTTAACCTCATAAAAGATATTTAGATTAGTTGAGTAGGTAAATAGATCATATTTAATAGCATACAGTATCATTACTTGTAATATAGTTTGTAGTACAAATATATATATATATATATATATATATATATATATATATATAAAAATACCTATGCATGCATGTATATCTTTAAGAATTATTTGCGCTTAAATTCTGTATATATATTTATGTATATACAGCTATGGAAAAAATTAAGAGACCACTGCCAAGTCGAGCAGTTGCTCTGGATTGATTATAAATAATAAATCCAGAGCAACTGCTGATTTGGCAGTGGTCTCTTTATTTTCCATAGCTTATATATATATATATATATATATATATATATATATATATATATATATATGTATGTATATATATATGTATATATATATGTGTATATATATATATGTATATATATATGTGTATATATATATATATATATACACATAATCTATATAATATAAATATTTTATATATGAATAACACATTTTCTTAAATATATACATGCATGTGTGTGTGTATTTATATATACAAAATAATTATATACAGCACACACAAAAATATTATGTAAATACAGACTTTTATTTTGGATGCGATTAATCGCAATTAATTTTTGCACAGCCCTAATATATATATATATATATATATATATATATATATATATATATATATATATATATATATATATATATATATATATATATATATATATATATACATATGTTCATCATCCCCTGATCACAATATGTTTTTATTTAAATGAAAAAGAGAAACTCGGTCTTCTGTTCAAAATATCCAATTTATTTCCCACAGATGAAAGCAATATGCATTTGGAATGATTTGCTGATTAAATGACTGATGATTCAAATTTTTCATTTTCAGGATGAACTAATCCTTTAATATCACAGGTTCAAGGATACAGAGCTGCTGAGCTATTCGGGTAATAAAATCATAATCAGATCAGCACAGACGCTCAGCGACAGTAAATTGATGTCTCTCTCTCTAATCCGCACTAGCCATACTACGCTGCTGGTATTCACAGGTTTAGTTTCTGCAGTACGCTGCTTCCTAGAGGTTTCCGTCTCCCTCCTCCCAATCAATTTGTCACATGCCGAGATGTTCACCTGGGAGGAACACTTCTTTTCTTCCTCGTTCTCCTAGAACAGATGCAACAAAAGCTTTCTTTCAAAAGAATGGAAGAAACTGTAGGTTTTAACCGCCGTTCCTGCAGTACAATAGACACAAGCTGAGGTCAGACACAAAGATGATGGCTGGGAAATGACACTGCAGTGTAATTTACTGCCTTAAATAACTCTTGCCCTCCCCAGATGATTGAGAATAATCACAATTGTGTCTTACTGCACTTCATTTCGTGCTGTGGGGACACGACTCGGCTTTCTTTGCTTGTTCAGGGAAGATTGCCAGTCCACATTTTAGAAAAATGGACAGATGTTTTCCCTGTTAGTGCAGTGAGCAAGCAGTGCAACTTGTATCTCATACACAGTGAGCCACAGATGTTAATGCCTATGCTGAAGGTCACTCAATTACTTCTGCTTTCAGATACTATGCATTAGATGTGGTGTTTCACAGACCCTACCCCAGTTAGGCCCAAATCTACACTGTAAAAAATATTGATGGTTTAACTTAAAAAAGTAAGTAATCTGGTTGCCTTAATTTTAAGTTCATTGAACTGGAAAAAGTGAGTTAATGCAATGAAGGAGATTAATTTAACCATCAGAAACTCAAAATTATATGTTATCTGAACTAAATAAATAATTTAAGTTGATTTGACAAAAGAAAAAATGTTGTGATTACTAAACTGTAAAAAAATATTGTTGGTTTAACTTAAAAAAGTAAGTAACCTGGGTTGCCTTAAAATGTTAAGTTGATTGAACTGGAAAAAGTGAGTTAATACAATGAAGGAGATTAATTTAACCATCAGAAACTCAAAATAATAAGTTACCTCAACTAAATAAATTATTATAAAGTTGATTTGACAAAAGAAAATATGTTGTGATAACAAATCTTGAAAATATTTTAGAGAAATTTCTGTTATAAAATATCTTCAAAATATTAGTAACTTTTTTGGTTGCAAAACCTTGTGCGCTGCCTAAACCGTATTTTTTAGTTATTTTATACTCATTATAATATTGTGTTGTTAGCTTAGCAATATGCTAACATGGAACTGTATTGAAATTAGTTCTTTTAATCAGCCTACGCTGGTCTTAGCTGGTCTGTTCGAAGGAATTAAGACCTTGTAAGACCAGTTCAGACTGGTTAAAACAGTTTTTCAGCATAGTAGCAATCCTCTGTGTCTACTTGAATGCTATAGTATATGCAGAGAGCAGTTCTAGTCAGTTTCAGTTTGGATGCTTCCTTTGAAGGCACCTGTCTATGTTTGGAGACAAAGAGTTGCTGAAGAAGATTTGATGCTTACTATTCTAATAAACAATATGAATAAGGTGCTTTCTGACAGTATGCTCGCCAGTTTCAGAATTAGCAAAGCAATACATTTCCGAGAATTTTTTTTTATCTGGAAGAGCCGTCACCGATTTGAGATGCAGTTTCTTCATTATTTGATGCTCTTCTGATGTTTCTAAGGACTCACGCACCTGTCCTGTCTGTGTGTGTGTTTGCATCATGGCAGGTGTTACACTTTCGGCATAGGTCAGGGTGCGTGCAGGAGGCTGGTTTTAGGACTGTCTGCTGTTTCCAGAGGCACAGCTGAGTTCCTGGCAGAAGGGGAACGACTGCAGCCCAAGGTTTCCTCTGGCGTGTTTATCTTCCACCGCAACAGCCTGTTATTTTGAATGTCACCGCAAAGCAATTACTTTATGTGGAGTGTCCAAATGTATTAGCAATTAACAATTTGTTTTGTTTAATTCAACATAAATTAGGATAATAATCAAAGCTGACAGCACATTTCACATTGTGTTCCTTCTCTCCCTGATGTTTAAGACTAGCATTTATATATTTTCCTGTTTTATTTATATAGAGTATGTATATTTTCTTGATTAAGTTCACTTGGTGGTATTTGAGTTGGCTGTTATTTGTGTCATTGGCAGATGATTAAGTCGCTGAAGAAGTCCATGACATCCGTTCTGACTGACATCTCCATTGAGTGGCTGTATCCAGAGACGAAAGAGATCCTGCTTTCTCCTGTGGGAGCGACCTGTCTGTTCCCCGGTGACCGGCTGATTGGATACAGTGTGGTGTGTGATACCTCCCGATATCACTCCAACCCCAAATCAGTAGGTCACCCGTTCATAATTAGTCAATTATATTTAATTTAATATTTAGATTAATATTTAATCATAATACAGTATTTGATTATTAGCACACAACACCACAAAAATAATCAAAATTAATAATAATATTTTATTATTATTATTATTATTATGATTTAATTTTGATAGATAATTTATATTATTTAAAAAAATCTCTATTTTGATATGTTATAATAACATATATACACTTAAAGACACAGCAACGGTTAATGTAAATATTATACTATACTATATTTTTATACTACGAATTATATTAATAATAATAATAATTTTTATAATAATGTTATTATGTTAACATTGTTATGTTAAATTTCTATATAATATAATATGAAAATATACAATCTGTGATTATTAAACTATTTTCATACCACTATTAATAACAATAATTATAATTATTTTCAGTATTTTGATAATAGTATTTTAAAATGTAATCTATTTTGAGATTATATTGAATACACACAAAACAGATTATTATTATTATTTAGATAGATAATATTATTAATTTAAAATATACCGTATTTTGTTTGGTTTATATTCAATATTATATTAAAATACAGTATATTTTAAATTAATAATATTATCTATCTAAATAATAATTGTTTTGTGTACATTTAATATTATATAAAATACAGTATATTTTAGTATGTAGTGTATTAATTAATTAGATAAACCGTTGCAGTTTTAATTGTATATTTGAATATTATAATATCACAATTTGATAAATTTTAATATTAATATAAAAATTGTCTATTTGAATAATAGTAATATTTTTTATATTTTTGTGTATATTAAATATTATATTTAAGATAGATGATTTTGGTGTTATTTTAAAATATATAAAAAATCTTGATATATTATAATATTAAATATACCAAAACAACAACAGTTTTATTTAAAAATTGTGTATATATATATATATATATATATATATATATATATATATATATACATATATATATATTATATATATATATAATTAATTATATGTAATTGTTTTAGTTTTTAGCATATAATGTTTGTTAATGTAAATATAGATTTTAGGCCGAAATAAAAAGCTCTCTCTTTCCAAACATCTTTTCTCTTTTGTCACAGGACAAACGGAGACGGTACAGCATGATGCGGTTCCAACGAGTCCCACCAGTTCCGTGTTCTATCACTCTCAAGAGGAGGATGCTGGGAAGGTTTGCTGTGACGCTCAGGGGCCACACAGGGACAATCAAGTCGGCTCGCTGTTTGACAGTTGCCAAGAGACCATGTCTGAGAGCAGTCCTATTGCCACGGAGCAAGACGTTATGGGTAAAGTACAGCACTATATGAAGTAAAATTGATACGGTTTCATGCGACTTGAGTGTTGAGTCATTTTTGGATTAACTATTCTTTTAAAGTCTCCTGATGAAAGAATAAAGGAATATAGTCAGCAAAGAGGAAATGTGTTAAATTAGTTTTTCTTCTTCTTTCTTCTCAGGAACTGACACTGAGCACCTCTCCCAGAAGACGTGCTTATAGCACCAATCAGATCATAGATTACAACCCCACGAAGAAAGCCTTCACCCCCAGTGACCCCAGCTCCGTGGTGGGGAAAAACCCTCTGAGACGAGCAAAAGTCCAGGAACTCATCGGTCAGACTCATCCTGACTACGAGAGCTCAGTGGGAAATGGACTACCAGGTAGGTCAATGGTACAGAAAGTCCTGATGCATGTGCTATGCAAAAATGTGATCGCAAATGCTTCTTCTGCAATTTTGTGTGCCATTGCATTGAAAAATGTGTCTATAGCATTAGCATTGGGGAAGCTACTGTGAAAAAGTAATTATGGCAGACGAGTCATTTAACCTATTGTAAGTGGATGTACCATCACAAGGGTCTTGGAAATACACTCTTAGAAGAAATGGTACTAATTAGAACCAGAAATGGTTCCATCCCCGCTTTATACATGGAACTCCAAAATGGTTCTATATAGAACCTTTTTTTTTTTGGTAAAAGGTTCTATTGGCCAAGTATGGAACTCCAGGGTTCTATATAGAACCCAGAGGAACCATTTTTTAAGAGTGTATAGAACCTTTTAGGGGTTCCAAATATGTAGCTCTGATAGAACCTTTTAAGGTTCTATATAGAACCTTTTCTTCTAAGAGTGTATATTATGAAGGTTGAAAAACTATAGTGTTACTTTAAAATGGTTGAATTGGATCCTCAAAGGTCAGCTGCAAAGACATTGGTCAATAAAGTGAGATTAAATACATAAAGTATTTGCACCTTTTCCCCGATTTTCTCTCAATATGGGGACTGGTGAGGTGCATAAATCTGAAAATAAAGTAACTTGAGTTACTTATTTGAAAAAGTATCTTGTAAATTCAAACTTAATGCATTACTTAACTAGTTACTTGAAAAAAGTAATCTGATTACATACTAACTCACGTTAACCTTACCCCCAACACTGCTTATAATACACATCCTGAGTATGCCATAAACATTATTCTTGGAAATGATCAGAAAACACCTCATGTTTGACACAAAGCAGACGGTTTATTGTTTTCTTTAGAAGAAATATCTGTAGGCAGCCATCTGCTGTAGCCGGAGCATCTGCTATGATATAAAAGGAGCCCCATGGATTCATTTGTTCATTCTGAAAGGTTATTTGAACTCATTTCTGAGCTCGGTGATGAGAATGTAATTCATAATTCAATGTTCTTACCGCCACATCCACACAAATAGAATTTAGATGGAACAGCCAGTGGAAGATGAATTACAGTTTCCTGGACATTTAAGCAACAGAAGAATGTAAAAAAAAAGGACAAATGCTTTCTAAGAAATGAGGTGGATACTTTGGTAATGTGCACACACACACTGAAATAGAAATGCACCTTTGAAGTGCAGTGGGAGAAAAAAAGGTTATGACCCATCACCAAAGACGTGCCAGTGTTTGAAGAGGGCTGAAATAATGAAGCCCAAAATATCCCCGACTTAGAGACAGATCAGTGAGTAATCAAGACCACAACAGAGAGGTGTGCATCCTTTGTGTCTCATAATGATGGCCGTATTCATTTCATGCATGACAATTGAGCTGAACGGCCAAGGAAAACCCTTTCTGTTCACAGCAGATATTTCGGCTTTCCGTATAGACTACAGTACTTTTATTGCTCTTTGTTTATTCATTTAAGCTCAAGAATTGTCTAGAACATTTTGGGTACCCTGTAACATTTTTGTGAGGTTACCTAAAATTTGTACTTTAAGTTAAACTGGTTTTATTCAAGTCAAAAATATTATTTCATTATTTAAATAGTATTATTTATTTAATATTATTGACATTTAAATTAATTAAATAATTAAATATTTTTAAATGCCATTTAACAAGCAACATTTTTTTTCATGTTGGTAATTGTATTCCTCAAGCCAGTAATAATAGTATTTATTATTTAAATATGAATATATAAACAATAAAATATTTAAATATTATTTAATAAGCATTATGTTTCAATGTTAATTGCATTCCTCAACATGTTGAATACCCTGTAACATTTTTGTTAGGTTACCTAAAATTTGTACTTTAAGTTTAACTGGTTTAAAAATATTATTTATTATTTGTATATTTATATTAGTATTATTAATAGTATTATTTTTTTAAATATTATTGAAATTTAAATAAAATAAATAATTAAACATTTTTAAATACCATTTAACAAGCAACATTTTGGTAATCGTATTCCTCAAGCCAGTAATAATAGTATTTATTATTTAAAATATGAACACATAAACAATAAAATATTTTAATATTATTTAATAAGCATTATGTTTCAATGTTAATTGCATTCCTCAACATGTTGGGTACCCTGTAACATTTTTTTTTCAAGTTTCCTAAAAATGTGCTTCATGTGGTAACACAAGTTAAACTGGGTTTACTAAAGTCATAATTACTACTATTTAATGTTTAACTAAATACCACTACTGATTTTGACAACTTTTTACTACTTATTTCATGACGTATTCAGTGAGTTCAGTGATACTCCCGCATTGCTGACACCCTGCCAAGAGACATATCGAACACCCAGCCACTTATGTTCATCTTCCAGGGTACAATTAGTTCTGACAACTGTGACAAAACCCTTGATGGCCATGATAAAATTTCCAATGTCACACTCTCTGAATAGGGAGAAGATATCAATAATCCACTGCGAGCAATTGGCCATGGAAGTTTGATCAGAAAGGGAGAGAGTTATATTACAGATGGGCAATAAGAGTCCTTGATTTCCCCTCAATGGATGCAATAATGACTTTAATGATCCTTATTACTGTAGCTCTTTAACAGGCATACATTTCTCATTATCCAAATTGTCATTAGACCCAGGTAAACAGAGAGCCACAGCTATAGGAGCTGGCATGGTTAAGGCGTCTCAAAGAATCATTGTGTTCATAAACTCCCTCTACACAAGGTGAAATCAATTGGATTTCCTTTTGCTATGCACTGCATTCATAATGGAAATTACCGGGGGAAACTGCATGCTCAATGTGAGCATAGAAACACAATCACACTTGTCAGCATTGGCGTCAACATTAGCACCACTTTGGCACTGAGATATTTTTCATAAGCTAAATAAACATACAAAATAGCTGTTTTGATGTTGACATTTAAGTAATATTCATTTATTATGCATTTTTATTTAAAAAAAATAACAATCTTTTTTTATTTGGTAATATTAAATATGATAGTAAATATTTATATATTAATATAAATATATTTACATATATAAATATTTAAATAATAGTATTTACATTTGAATATTGTGCATATTATTTTTAAATATTAAAATGCCTATTTTTATTCTGATTTAATACACCTATATTTATAATTTAGTTATGACTGATAAATGTTTGATATTATAAATGTATATTATATTTGTGTGGGTGGTCTGCAGATTTCAAAGTAAAAAGTAAAATGAATAAAGATTGTTGTACTTTTCCCAATCAGTTTCAGGTAAAACTTTATTTAAAGCCTTTATATACAGTATAACGCATTCTAAAAGTATTTTTAATTATATTAATTATGCATTGTAATGCACCTTATAATGTATTACATGATCAGAATAATTTTAACCACAGTTATAATACATTATAATGCTTATCTATTTATTAAAAACACCTTTAGAAAGTATAATGCATTAAAGCACATGACAACCAATTTCAGATGCAACAAGGAATCTGCTAATATTATAATGCATTTTAGCTTTTGTTACAATTATGAAAAGATATAATGCATTATAATGTAGATTATAAATACCTTTTTAATGCATTATACATAAAGGCTTTAAGTAAAGTGTTACATTACCAAATTAACATTTGTGCATAAATGCACACAGCTCTGCTCTTAAAGGGAAAGCACTCTTTAAGAGAAATCTGAATTTCCCATAATCTTACACTGTGACTTGGGGATATTGCTAGCTAGATCAGGGTTCCTGCGGGGTCTTAAAAAGCCTTAAAAGCATTGAATTTATGAATTTGGAAATAATACTGTACCTTAAAGTCTTGAATTTTGATGTCTGGGTCTTAAAATTGTGCTGTTTTGAACATGTTCAAACTTCATTCTTATTAATAGGTTAATATGTTTTCTCCGGGAGAATATGGGTTTGGAAATTTTAGAGAAATTCTAAATTAACGCATTACAATTTACCTAAACCCATTATATTTTAGTCGACTAAATCTACTGTAGATTTAGTTTACTGTAGATTTTGAAAATCTAAAAAAACTATAATCTAAAATCACTAAAATATTATATTTCGTCAACTAAAACTAGACTAAAACTAAAACAATTCAGATGACCAAAATTAGTTTTAGTCGTATTTTTAGTCAAAAGACTGAGACTAAAACTATATCAAAATTTGCTGTCAAAATTAACACTGCTGTATGTAACTTCTCCGTATTGTATTTTTCCTATAAAGTTTCATTTGTCAACCACGATTATTAGGATTTTCGATGTTTATTTGTTCAGCAAACTTTCTTGCGGCCTACTGAAATGTTTTTATTTTTCACACCTTTTTGTTTTGCTTTTCTTTGCTGGTAGGGATGTGAAATAAGTATTAATTTTGAATCTAAATGGTCTTAAAAAGGTCTTAAAAAGACTTGAATTTAACTTGAAGAAGCCTGTCAGGGAACCCTGTATGATCTAAATAATAAAAAACAATAAATACAGATAAATGTAGGCAACAGTGTATGGCCGTACTTGTTACTTCAGGTTAAGCATTTGTAATAGTTTTGGACATTTTAGTTCCATTAAAGTAGAGTGGCCTTGCCAAGATGCAGTGTGAGAGTGAACAAAATGACTAATGAACTGTTGCTCATTTCTCCAAAAGCCACAGTTGGCCAGCCTGTGTGCCACATCCTCAAGAGGACGTCCCATCCCTGCTCACAAACCTCCAGTGCAGCAACACGAGGGTCTCCAGGGGGAGTCTGAAGGTGGATCAGACCCACCAGGGTCCCGTGGTGGAAGACGGCTCCAGGTCTTCAGACGGACAGCCCTTCTCTAGGCAGCACCGGTGATGCAGGTTAGTCCTTCACTGCAGTGCTCAAGTGCAAGGACAAAGACGTCACTTTCTGATGTTAATCTTAGCGCTGCTTAGCGCTCGAGCTGACTTTTAACACTGTAATTTAAATACCATAATCAGCTGCACAGTGTGGGGGCGTAGAGACACTTAACGTACACTGTGAGTGCCGACTTATTAGCTGATTCATGAGTGGATTATAGGTTGCAGTTGTAAAAAGAAAAATTATAAAGTGATTTTTTCCACTTTTGAACTGCTTTAACATTTTTCATCAGATAGATTTCAATCCTTCTGAAGAGTAAAAACTCACCCATGAGCCAGGCACTGATAATACCAGTCTGTCCATTGAAGGTCATACTGTGGATGACTGTAAACACTTAAACTCCAAGGAGTCAAAACCTGGTATTTCATGGAATTTCCAGAAAGGATTTTTAAAAATGATCCAATGAAAAAGTCAATGGTCAAAAAAGTGTGGAAAAATAATTTGATGCGTATTTTTAGAATAGCTTCCTTCGGCTATTGCAGGGATATGCTAGAGTTTTCTATTTAATTTATTATAATTAAAATGTAATTTATTACTGCGATGGCAAAGCTGAATTGCCACATGAGCCTTTTAGAAATAATTCTAATTTGCTGATTTTGTGCTCAAAAAGCTTTTTCTCATAGTTATCACTGTTAAAAAAAGTTGTGCTGCTTTTTTTTTAAACCATTGCATATTTTTTCAGGATTCTCTAATGAATGTTATAAGGATAGCAGATGAACCCAAGCACAGACAGTAGACAATCACACAGTGTTTGTTATAACAGAAAACAGGGGAAAACAAAACCCACGAGGGATACACAAGGGATAACTAAACTAGATAACACTTGACAAGAACTAGACTATTAACTGACAGCAACTACTAGATTAAGAACTAAACAAGACTTTCTACTAAGACAAGGAGAATCTCACAAAGTATGAACCGGTCAACACGTTCTCATCCTCAGGGTCTCATATAGTGACGCTTTTGAAATTTCGACTAAATCCAACGCGACATGGCACCCTTTAGCGCTAATATAACATGCACTAAGCTTTGTTCGATTATGGGTAGGTTTAAGTCTGGGTGAGGGTTAGGGTTAGACTACTAGGAGGCGCCTTCTGGCCCATATATATCTGCGTCTCATGTTGACGCTAAATTGCATATTGACGTCTCATTATAAATGTTATATCACTGTCTTCGATAAAGTTTAGTCTGTCCATTTATGGTATTTTTTTTTTATTTTGGGGGTATTTTTGAATTTATTTACTTCAAAAAGTACCATATTTTCTATGTAAATTATGCTTATTTTTATGTTTTTGTTTTTTTTTGTTTTTTAACTACATTAAAATATCATTCCAATAAGTTCTTAGAGCTAAAACCTAAAGATGAAGTGACTTTGCTGTCACCTGGTGTCTTATTTTTGGTTTATTTTAGAATGCTCTAAATTACAGTTTTCCCATTCATTTCTATGGGTGCCCATTTTGACCCAAATACAAGATTAAGGAGTTTTTTTACCCACTTAACATTGTAGAATTGAGTCAAAAAAATGTAGTGTGTTCAGGAGGCAAACTTAGGAAAAGTAGCCAAGTCTTGTACCACTCAGATCAAGGGAAGTATTTTTAAAAAATAAATCAAACTATTTTGCCCACATTTGTCCAGTATACAGTTTTAGGAAACATAAACTCATTGAAGATGACTTAACCAACTGGTTTATGATGTTTTTCATCGGGGAATGCATCTGTTAAAACTCTGATTATTGTGTTTAATATGGAACAGATGGCTACACGCATCAGCTTTGCGAAGTCGAAACGCCCAAGATCCTCACGCACCAGAATTCAGGGCCAGTCATGGAAAGGGAGATTGCAAAGCGGTCGTGTCAGGACTGCTGTGCGGAAACCCATGAAATGGGAGGTGATCTTTGACATTCAACCCTACCTAAAAGGTCGAGAGCGGGAGGAAAAAGTTCACGAGGACCTGTGGAACGAAACCTTCCATCACCTGGCGGACGCTCCATTATTCAAGACTTTGAGCATATGGTGGACAAAGAGTGTGAGATTGAGCATGGTGAGGAACTCGTAATTACCAGTTATTTTTTGCATTACTTGCCGTTTACTGTGACGTTTCTTGTAGGTTCTGGGAGAAGGTACCAGCTTTATGCTATCCACACGAGTAAAGCCTGCAACATCTTGAGCAAATACACCAGCGTTCGTACCTATTGATCTGGACAGCAATGAATATTTACCCACCTGCGTTGAGTATAGCCACCCTGGTGAGTCATTCTTCTAATTCATATGAGCTTGCAAGACCTGGTAGTTGCAATTACGTCAACTGTTCTCAGGGAGAAGAAACAAAAGAGAGCGCAGGGAAATGAAGCAGTCGCTCCTGGCTTAAACACACAATTAGATTATGGTAATGACTCTTTGTATATCTGTTTATCTCCAGGGAGGATCAGTAAACGAAGTTCGCACTGCAGTTCTCGTTCCGGCAGCAGGAAGACCAGTGGCTACTCTGTAGGTCTGGGTCGATCACAGTCAGGAGGTTTGTCTGGGCAAGATGACGCCGCACTATCCCACAGTAAGACTGAGGACAAAATACTGAATGTTGAGCTCATTTACAAGTGAGGAATTACTCATGTATATATTGCAGGAAATGTTCCGCATTTTCATCAATCTATTGGTTTTTAATTATCATATTAAAAAACGTGCATGCGTTCTTTTGCCTTTTTGAAGCGTAGTTTTCACCTACACTACCGGTCAAAAGTTTTGTTTTATGTTTTTAAAAGAAGTCTCTTCTGCTCACCAAGGCTGCAATTTTTTGATTAAAAAATACACAATAAAAAACACAGTAATATTGTGAAATATTATGACAATTTAAAATGACTTTTTTATGTTAATATATATTAAATGTAATTTATTCCTAAAAAAACTGAATTTTCAGCATCATTACTCCAGTCTTCAGTGTCACATGATCCTTCACAAATCACTCTAATAGGATGATTTTATGCTCCAAAAACATGTATGATTATTATCCATGTTGAAAACAGTTTTTTACATTTTTTATTTCAGGATTCTTTATGATGAAAGTTCAAAGAACAGCATTTATTTAATTAGAATCTTTTCTAACATTATAAATGTTTTTACTGTAACTTTTGATCAATGTAACTCATCCTTGATGAATAGAAGTATTGATTTCTTATTTATTTCCCCCAAAAATAAAATACAAATTCTTACTGACCACAAACTTTTTAAAGGGTAGTGTTTAATGTAACAAAAGCTTTCCATTTCAGATAAAAGCTGTTCTTTTGAACTTTCTATTCATCAAAGAATCCTGAAATAAAAATGTAAAAAACTGTTTTCAACATGGATAATAATCATACATGTTTTTGGAGCATGAAATCATCATATTAGAGTGATTTATGAAGGATCATGTGACACTGAAGACTGGAGTAATGATGCTGAAAATTCAGCTTTTTTTCAGAGGAATAGATTACATTTTAATATATATTAACAAAGTCATTTTAAATTGTCATAATATTTCACAATATTACTGTGTTTTTGTGTATTTTTTATCAAAAAATTGCAGCCTTAGTGACAGAAGAACTTCTTTTAAATGATTATTTAATTGAATCAGAACTCGTTTGATATAACCAAGCATTACCTGTTCACCAACAAAATTATGTTAAATAAGTTGAATTGGACAAGTGTCAACACAAGATCTATATTTCACTTGAATACAGATTATCAAAACAAATGAAAAAACTATGTGACAAATAGTAGCCAATACGCTGAGTTTCGATTCATTTTTGTGACGCGCTCCATAAAACTTCACGGAAAGTAAACCAAGAAAATAAATGATTTCTTTATTTTACAAAAGCACAATGTTTTAGTTTTCTGTTGTGACTGTACACGTATCAAAATAGACCCTTTAGTTTCAAATGATGTCTTACTCTGTATGACCTTAAATGATGGAGTCTTAAGTTGTTTCTGCTGTTATAATGAGACAGAATCATTTTTCTTTGTGTTGTGGAAGTCTTACTACAGTCCAGTGATGAAATATTCGTGTCCTACTGCGTTGAACTACTTTTCCAAAAACTTAAAAAGCAAATATTATTGATATGCATGGAATTGTAGTTGTGAACTGTACTAAGTCCACATAAATTATCTTTAGACTCCAGACTCATTTATAAACGCACCTCCTTGGGTTACATTCAGAAAACGGTTTTCAGTCTAAACTCTGACGTCAAAAGGACTCTTCAAAACTCTTCTTTGACCTACAGATGTTGACGATGGATCCGTTCCCACTGCAAAACTCCTTCCGCCTCCAGTGGGGAACGATGTAGCTCTTCTGAAGGTACTTTTCTTTCTATCTGGCTGTATTCATGTGGTTATTACAGACGTGCAGGTGTCCAAACAAACACAGCAGCATTAATCACTCAAGCTTATAGCTACCAAATTCATTAATTAGATTTGACCTTGAGGAGCATGGGTGAGTTTGAGTGCTCTTTGCGTTGGAGTGCAGTGTAAAATGTTTATGTGTGTGTGTTGGGCAATAGAAATGATCAGAATACCAACCTGTTCTCTCTTTCAGCCTCTCAAAGGAGTCCGTCGGTGACCTCCGAGCACTCGCTGAGATCAGTCGAGAGCCTTTCTCCGCCAGGTGGGTGTCAATACAGGGAACGAATTGGGAACAGAGCAAACCACGTCTGCAAAATCAAGTTTTACAGTTACAAACACTGTAATTCACAGAACGCAAATGAATAATTCAGCAGTTTGCATCACTCATGCGTCAATTGTTTTAAATCATGAGTCGAATTTGCATTTTGATTGCTTTTGGTATTCTGTTGGGTGCATGTAATGAGTTCAACTCTCACCGAAGACAGACATTCATTAGTCATTCAAAAAATTAAAGACAGGAGATGTGGAGACTGACAACACCACACAGTTCTGTGCAGGTATTTAGCCTCTTTTACAAATTATTTCACCATTACAGTTTCATGTAAAGTGCTTTTTACAATTAAACGAGTCAGTATGAAAATGTATCTGTAGGCAATGAGTGTTTGTTTTATTGACTTTGCTATTAGCAATTTACTTTTAGAAAACAAGGCTTCTTGAGTTTAAGTGAATGTATGAAGTGCACTGTAAAAAACAATGAGTAAAATTTACTTAATCAAGTTTTTTGCACTGATATTTTGAGTAAATTTCACACATTTAATTAAGTAAACTATACTTAACTAAGTTAATTGAAATTAATATAAGAAATTAAGTAATTCTTATTTAGCTAATTAAAGGTTAAATAATATATATTCTACTTAATTGAAATTTTCTTTGTACATTTCACTAAAACAATATAACATTGAATTCGATCACACTTTTAAGTATATGATTTACTTAAATTGGTTAAGTAATCAATACTTGCAGTGTGTCTCATCACATTTTCATTTATGATATTGAATGTGTGAATGCAGACCTCAATACGGTAACATTTGATAGATCGTTTTTGTGTTTGAATGTGTCATTTTAAGTAGTAAATGAACTCCAAATATCACAAAATGGCAAATTACTAATTCTAACAACAAAAGTAATGATAAAATAGTATAAATACACATGGAAAACAGTGAAAAATAAACCTCATTCATTATTCATGGCTCAGTGCATGATGGGAACACCAGTATCAGAAAAGTTGAGTAATTTTACTTAATTTTATAATGTTGATATTTTACGCTTTCATTTCTACATGATGAAAATAAAAATAAGTTCTACTATAGAATTTACTTATTGAATAACCTGCAGGGTAAAGCTGTGGGGGTGGGGCTCTGGTTGTGATGTCACAATACTGTAGGCTTAGCTCATGAATATTAATTAGGATATGCAAAAAAATGGATTTACTTGATCTTTGATAAATAAATACTTTATGTAATGCATTAATCTTTGATAATTTACCTGGATCTTATCTTAATCCAATTTAAATCCCCATGTGTTAAGCAAATAAAACCAATATTTAAGACAAAAGAGGGATGGTAGTCCAGACACCAAAATAAACACTTCCCTTTTCGTGTCTGGAATCTCTATCCCAGTTTTACCTCTCGCTGTCACCTGAAAATGTCAGTTGAACTAATGACCCAAAACGTGAGGAGCGGCGCTATGGGGATGTGTGCATGCTTTGCAAATTAATGAATGTGAAGGGGCATGTTTCACCTAGAAAAAGCACTTTAGACGTGCCTGTGCATTTAATGATGATAGTGAGGCACCGGAGTAGAAGGGGTTGTTTCTTTTTGCCTCTAGCAAGCTGAGCCTGAGCAGGACGCGTTCTGCTGACGAAGGCGGCCAGGGGCTTCATGAGCCGGTCACACAGCAAATTCAGCAACTCCGTGGGAGAGAGCGAAAATGACAACAAGGACTACATCCCTCTGGTTTCTGTCAACATATTCTGCTTTCAGGATGTTGATCCTCTGTGGCTTCAGTGAACTTATCTACAGCCAACATGACATTGAAATTGCCCCCATTTACCTTTTAACCTTTAACCGTATTCTGGACAAATGTGGGCAAAATAGTTTTGATTTATTTTTTAATCTGAGCGGTACAAGACTTGTCTACTTTTCCTAAGTTTGCCTCCTGAACACACACAATTTTTTTTGCCTCAATTCTACAATGTTAAGTGGGTAAAAAAACTCCTTAATCTTGTATTTGGGTCAAAAATGGGCACCCATAGAAATGAATGGGAAAAACTGTAATTTAGAGCATTCTAAAATAAGCCAAAATAAGACAGCAAAGTCACTTCATCTTTAGGTTTAGCTTTAAGAACTTTTTGGAATTATATTTTAATGTAGTTGAAAAAATAAAACATAAAAATAAGCATAATTTACATAGAAAATATGGTACTTTTTGAAGTAAATAAATTCAAAAATACTCCCAAAATACAAAAAAACACCATAAATGGATAGACAAAACTCTATCGAAGACAGTGATATAACATTTGTAATAAATAAAAATTAGGATCACACCTGAGTCCACAATTACACGATTAAGGGCTCTAAAGTGAATACGGTTTGAGGGCTACATGAATAACAATTCAACAATAACAAACAATTTATGTTGAAAGGTCAGCATAAACTTATTCAAAATATGCCTGATGTCATTCCCAGTTTAAAACTAGACTAAAGACGCATTTATTTAGTCTGGCATTCATATACATTTTTTATCTTGCAGTTACTGTAAATTTGGCCTCTAGTCATAAACGCCAGAGGAGAACTGGCCCCCGACTGAGCCTGGGTTCTCCCAAGGTTTTTTTTTCTCCATCGGGTCATCTGATGGAGTTTTAGGACACCATTGGGTCACTTTATGGAGTTTTTCAGTTCCTTGCCACTGTTGCCTTTGGCTTGCTCAGTTGGGGATATTCAAATTAAATGGCCCATCATACCATTGATCAGCTCTACCAAACTTTTGTCTTTTTCTTTTTTTTTTCATTTATATTTTTATTGTTATTTTTCCCACAGTATGAATTTTACAGCTCAACCGGGCATATACAATGTTCAAAGACAGTCATAACTGATTTTCCTGAAAGCCCTTAGTGATAAGACTTTTTTTTAAACATAAACCAAAGAGAAACACAAACAACAACAAGAAAAACAGAAAAAAAACTGTAGCTTAGAACTGGAGTATGGTATGTATTTTCCTCATTGACGAATCCTTGCATAGTAAAAAATGCTTTCTTCACCGCTCTACACGTAAATTTGAGAGGTATTCATAAACATTCAGACCTTAACAAGTCTCTAAACAAAATCCATTCTATGTTGCTTCATATATTTAAGCCATCCTTTCCAGATATTGTTAAATTTATTCGATTTCCAATCTAATGGATGCAGTTAGCTTTTCCATATTGTATTGATTGTCTTTTTCATGAATAAACAAACACTCTTTAAGTTGTCTTGATTGATACTGTGAAGCAGTTTTGATACAATCTGTATTGTGAAAAGCGCTATATAAACATATTTGACTTGATTGAGGATATCGCATCCACTTGCCTCTATAAATAGCTCGGTCAATACTCAACTTACAAGCAAAGGCAGGAGTTTTTAAGTGTAGTGAGTAATAGATCTGGTGACATTTAGCAAACACCGTTCAGTATCTCATGATTGCTAGGTCTGGTTAAATGAGATGTTCTATTTGAGTAGTATATATGAGTCATGGGAATTACTCGAATTAAATGGTGATGAAGCGTAACAAAATCAGTCGAAGTATTTTGAGGCATAATTAACAATGCTTAAAGACCTTGAAGTTCAATCTCTGAGTTTGACTATATGATTAAAACTGATTAAATAGATAGCATTTCTACTTCCTGTTGCAGGTGTCATTGCCAGCTGTCGTGTGGGGCGTTCATGTTGGACAGTGCCTTGTGTGACGCCATCAACGTGCCCATAGACAAGCTAAAGTGGACGTCACCTTTCACCAGCCACAGAATCAGCCTTACCCACGTGTCCTACTCCGGGTCCCGCGCCTCTGAGAGCCTGGAGGTCCACCGCGGCTCCTCGCCTCCTCCAAAAGACTCGGACTTGAACTCTGAATGCGAGGAGCTCGCTTCCCGCACGTCCTCGTCCTCTTTCCAGGCCCGAAGCCCTTGGATGGAGGGCGAGCCCTCGCTGCTGGCCGGCTTCTCGTCTATGTCGTCCGAAGCCCACGTCGACCCATCAACTCATTGTGCGACAGCGGTCGAGGGTCCGAGTCTGAAATTATAGGGACGCCCTGTCTGGCTCGCGGGGAGCCTGCGACGGGCTGTGCAAGACACCGAGGGGATGGTGTGGGCCACTGCTGTAGCTCTGGCCTGGCTGGAACACAGTTCAGCCAGTTATTTCATCGAGTGGGAGCTGATTCGCGGCCAAAGCAAGCATGTGGCTGAATGAACAGATCATCCCAGAGGGCCGAGACCTGGCGTCGGTCAAAGCCGCGGCCAATCAACTCTTCATCATCCTCAGACACTGGGATGAAAACCTGCAGCTCAACATGCTCTGCTACAACCCCAACAGCATGTGAGTCCTCATGGGGTAGGGACTAAACTTCAAACTATGCCAAACGAGATTTTACTTCTCCTTAATTTGTTTTAATGTTTATTGTGTGGGTTTTGTTTGTTTTATGAATAGAAATCGTATATCATTACCATCCATTCAGAGGCCAGAAACATACTTTGCACAGATATGTAGGCGACAATAGCTTGTTTTCATATGACGTCACTGCGTTGCCATGGCGCGAAATGCAGATGGAGGGCAGGAAGTGATTTTCTATATTTAGGAAGCACTAACAAACTCAAAATGCCTATGTTTTTGCGTTCGTTTATGGTTGCTCAAATCGAATACAAAACCATGAGGAGTTTTATCCTGTGCCAAAAGTTGTTGTTCATAAGGGGGAAATACAAGAAATTGACAAAAAAACACCAGGAAAAATGTCTTGCAAACCTACGTCTGTGGTCGAGGAGGCCGAATGGGAAAATGCCTGTGTGTGTGTGCAGTGATACACTTCGTCAAATGTGAGTTAATACATTATTTATGTGGCTTATAATTACTTTATTCAGGTGTTTAAATACACTTATGTGGCTGTTTGTGTAAACCAGTTTCCGAACTTTGTAAAGTCAAAGTATGTCTTTAAGACGGAGGTAGTTGCTGCATATCTACAGCCTCGAATGGCAGACAAATCTCTCAATTCAGTTGAAAATCGGTTACCTCTCAGTCACAGTTAAGGATCACATTCCAACATATGTTTTCGATTTTCTGTTTATATATTTCTCTTGTAATAGCGTCAGAAAGTAGTACGTACGGATTTTCCTCCATCTCCGTCCATTGCGCTCTCCATTCCTTGCCCTCCATCTGACTTTCGCACGTCAACACAATCACATGACTGCAAACCACCTATTAACGTGACCTGTAAAAGAGGCTATCCACCTGAGAGAAAAGCCCGAATTCACCAGCGACAAAGCAACACGATCTCATTCATTTCAATGGAGAGTAGTTTTCGACGACACGAGCGATAGTGACCATTGGCGACAGATGTATGCGTGTTCCAGCAACAAGACATAGTTGAGATATGTTTAACTTTATGCCAATTAAGAGTGACAACCAATAGGAGTGAAGTCGAGTGGAGTAGGGCTGCTCGAAAATGACACAATTTATTTTGGTCAAATATTGAAATCAGGATTATTGGTGAGTGATATGATCAAAATTTTATTTCACCAACTTTGTCATTTTGAATATAAGTGAGAATTTCACATATTTCACAATTTCAATACTTTCAGCTAAAACTAATACAAGGTTCAACTATAATGTAAGTAAAAGGTCCTCGAAACAGTTAAAGACAAGTAAACAGTCAGCAACACATGAATAGAAAGAAACTGATAAAAAAACTGACAAATAAATACAACAGAACAGAAAAGCAAATTAAATAAACTTTGCTTTAGGTGATTAAGGAAGATGTACTAACAGTGGAATTCAAATAAGTAATGGCCTACAACAGAAACTGAATAAAGTAATAAAATGCTAAAGAACACATTAAATATAGAATAATCGCTTATTAAAATTACAAATGTTATCTATTCAAGAGCAGTGAGTGATTTAATCTTTGTCTTTTTGTTGTTCAACACTTTCAGTACAAACTGCAAACCGTTCAAAGGGCTTTAAATGAGTTCCAGACAATGAATAAGGGTCTTATGCAAGTGAAACGATACACTCATTTAATAAATAAATAACAAAGTTTAAGTTTTATAAGCTCAAATGCTCGCCTTGCTCTGTTCTGTAATGACATGTGTCTGACTCTCCTGTTCGAACTCGTTCATCAACATGAACGAATATTTTTCGAGTCATTTGGTTCATTCAACAAATGAAGCGGGCAAGATATAGACTCGGATAATGATAAAAATGAACAAATATTTTTCCAAGTCAATTCAATCATTTTAGTTCATTGAATGAACCAAATGACTTCGGAAAAAGATTTGTTCCATTTTGATCATTATTTTTTTATGAGCGATCATTTCGCTTAGATAAGACCTTTATTCATGGTGTCGTTTAAATGCCTTTTGAACAGTTTGTAGTTTGTACTGAAAGTGTCTTTTGGACCTTGAACCATTTGGTTCCCATTGAAGTCCATTATATGGAGAAAAATCCTGGAATGTTTTCATCAAAAACCTTAATTTGAAGAAGAAAGACATGGACATCTTGGATGAACATGAGGGTGAGTAAATTACCAGCAAAAGTTTTTTGAAAAGTGAACTACTCCTTTAAGACCTTCACGGATCCAATATTCTGTTACACATGCGCTTTCTTTAAGGTGCATTTTACCTTCATTATCTTACCACAATGGCACAGAGCACTTGCTGTTTCTCATTAATCTTTATTACTACGCATTTTGTGTATCAGTCCCTTTCCCTCCAAAATATTTATTTTCAGGTGCCAGCGTTCATGCGTAATTCGATCGCATTACTGCCAAAAGAAGTAAACGGGAGTAATAAATAGCTGTTATGGCAATGTTGGCAATGCAATCCATTCTTCTTTAGATTCTAAATTGACACATTTCAAAACTGTGAAACCAAGTTTGCATGGTGTAGCTAAAAGTGTTTGCGATCACATATTTGCGTAGAGTATATTCGGGGCCGTCACCACCCAAAATATATGCATGTCTCTGCATTTCTTGTCGTAAAATGGAGAGATTGGTTGTATTTTTAAGCTTGTCTCTAAAATAATAATCGCTGCATTTGGTTTAATGAACTGTCTGGTTGCTGCTTTGGAAGATTTTGTACCATAAACATGTAATCGTACAAAGCCTTATAGTGACTTTGGTTCATTAGTTGATGTGGTATTCGAGGCTGTTTTTGCTATGTAAGGATCCAGTCACTTGATAAGATGCAGTTACATGTATAACGACACACAATGTACATTAGTTTGCCTTTACGATCATTGAAGATGTCAAACCGTGGCTGGAACGACACTTTCTATTGCTGTAAGCTCTCTCCAGTCTTAAGTGCCTAACCATGGACTGTTTCTGGACTGTTGACATGAAAGTTGTACTGTTACTGCTTTTTTCAACTGTTATTACTTTGCTGATTATATTTATGGCTGCATATGTATTATTATAGTATTTATTTTGACGTCAGTTGAAAAATTGAACAGAAAAAGTATAATAGAGTGGCTGTAAATACATGTTAAAAAAGTAGCCAATGAGGAAATACAAAAGCTAACACTCTCGTTATATGGTAGCGGTTTATTTTATTATTATATGTATTACTCCTAGGTATTGCTCTTGAGTACTGTTGTTGAATGTAGATGCATGTGTGGTTTGTGGACAGATCTTGTATCTCAAGGTTCTTCACTGATTTAAGCCTCTCCCATGCGCTTGTGACAGGTGGCAGCTGCTTTGTGAAAAGTGCATTGCGTCAATCAAGTGTATTTTGTACTTAAGTGTGCAATTTGTTTAAGTTGTGTGTCACATTCTAGTGCAAGTCTGGACTGTGTAACTGCATGCAATAAAGTTTATTGGATGAAATCAGGGGTCTTATTTGGCCATCACTACTTTCCACTAAAATGCTAAATATTAAAAACATAACATTGCATGATTTCGGGCTGTGTTCACACGACAGTATGAAGGCCCATTTTCGTCACATATGGGGAAAACATGCTTTTGTAAATCATAATTACGTATTATGACTTATTGTTCTAATTGAAACTTTAATGATTCTAACCTTTTATGTCATAATTATAACTTAATGCATTTTGACTTTTTGTGTCACTATTAGGTCAGTAATTATAAGTATTTAAGTCATAATTTTAACCTTTCATCTCGTATGACTTAGCATTTCACAGTTTTGAATTTCGTCAATTATGACTTTGTAGTTCTGAAGTTTAATGTCATTTTTATGACTTTAATAAACTTTTTATTTCAGTGTATGACTTAGTATATCATAATTTTTAAAAAAAAAATTAAATTGACTGTCAATTTCAACTTTTGATCTAATAACGACTTTTTTCAGTGAAATTACGTCTATAAGACTATAATAAGTCTTATAATTATACTTTTCATCTCATAATTGACTTAGTATGTCATAATTTAAACTTTTTTGGTCATTATTTTGAAAACATTGTCTTATTTTGACTGTCAGTTTCAACTTTTGATTCTAATAACGAACTTATTTCAGTGAAATTACACTGTAAAAAATTATTTTCATGATTTGTAATCACAACATGTTTTCTTTTGTCAAATCAACTTAAATAATTTATATAGTTCAGATAACATAATATTTTGAGTTTCTGGTGATTAAATCAATCTCCTTCATTGTATTAACTCAATTTTTCCATTTCAATGAACCTAATTTTAAGGCAACCAGGTTACTTCATTTTTTCAGGTTAAACCAACAATATTTTTTTTACAATGTACTTAATTTCTTCTCATAATTGACTTAGTATGTCATAATTCCAATGTCACAATTATGACTTTTTAGGTCATATTTAACTTTTTAATGTTATAATTTAGACTTATGTCATGAATGTGACTTTGTAAGTCATAATTATGACTTTTTATTTCCCAAAACAGGATTTTTTTTCTTATGTGGTAGAAAAGGGCTTCCATAGTATTGTCCATTCACAGAGAGCTTTTTATAATTTTTTGTTGTGCCTCTAACCTCACCAAAGGCAATACACTTAGCAGCCAGTAGATGTTGCACCACACTTTCAAAATCAAGAGAAGAAAGGGTGCCGTTTTTGTCAGAATGCCGCATTTACAAACCGTATGACAGCTTGTTTCTCTCTCTCTTTCTCTCTCTCTCCCAGAAATGCATTGTATAATTTAAGCTTATTAGTCAGGCATTCATCAGGGAATTAAACTGCAGTCATCATATTTGTGTAAGTCAAAACAATGAAATCTCTTTGTTCCTCATGAAATCTCTCTGTTGTATGAGTCATGCTAATGTCTGTCCTGCGGCAGATGCCACGCTTTAATTATATCAGTTACCACTCAGTGGGGAAACAATGGCTTCAGGCACAAAGTCGAGGACAATGACAGTATGCTTCTGATGATGCTATAATCAGGGTTTTTTACGATGGCCGAGAGCTGCTCACCTCGCTGCAACCTGATGAAGACGCATTTGCATCAGAAAAACAGAATGTGTTGAGACCAACTTTTGTGGAATTTGTAGGCACAATAGTCAATTTAGACAATTTTTACTTTATTTCATCAATGAAAATGTAAAAATTATAGTATAATTTCATCAGTAATCACATTACAGTTACTGGTCAGAGCAGAGGCAGTTTACAAAAAAAGAGCATTGTCTTTTTGTGAATTGGGGAACATTCAGGTAAATTGTATATTGCTTGTAAAAAGTGTGTTTTTTTTCAGTCAGTTGAAGGCGCGGTACACTTTCATGTGTACACATGATCTGGATTTTTTTACCACCTAATTTTGAGCCAGAAAACGTTCCATAATGACGTGCGGAGTGCACCAGATTAATGCATTTATCTTTAAAATGTGCAAAATTTTCTCCGAGGGCAAGCGCATTTATTTATTAATTTCGAGTTGTAAACAGGCAGTTTCACCAGAACTACTTTACTAGCTGTCCTCTATCACTTTTTAACGCACACCCTGCAGCCAATCAGAATCTCAGTATTCGCCCAGACCATGGTATAATGAAATATTAACAATAATGTAAAAGTTCACAACAGAAACATGCCACATGTGGACATTTTTAGTTACTAAAAGGCCTTGCTTAAAAAGTATGAACTGTCAATCAAATGACAGATAGGCATGTAGTAGGTTGTGTATAAAAGGTTTTTTCAGCAATCATGATCATGTTAATAATTTAGAAAGTCATGCATCAAATAGGATATAGCTTTAATGTAAAACATAACCAAAATGGGTCAAGAGGGCACCAAATTACATATCATATTTGACTACATATATGATCCACTTTCAATAAAGATTAATGTTGCGATATATTCATAAATGAGAAATGACATACCAATGCAAAATTCGTTGTGGTCCGGGCTGTTTGTTTCTTGCAGTGATTATGGTTTTCTCTCAGCCTTGCATTCACAATCATAATGGATTTCCATTAGCGTGTATGCTAGAATAGTCTACAGACATTAGCATAATTAAATTTCCTCTGTCCTCACACACAACTACAGGTCTCATTACATGACGCAGCAGGTTTTAGACGCCGTGAAATTACCCTGTAGAGGGACAACATGCTGAGAAAGGGGAATATACTCATTTTGAAGGGAAAAAGCTCATTTTGAAGGGCTGATGCCACAGAAGAACTATTTTGTGAACTATTTTTTCTTAAATTATTTCATAATTTACTCTTCATACTTTTCACTCTTTAATTTTCATAGTTTCTTCTATTGAACATGAAGATATTTTGAAGGATGTTGGAAACAAACAGTTGATGGACCCATTGACTTCTATAGTGTTTTTTTTCCTATGGAAGTCAATGGCTACCATTAACTGACAAAGATGAATAAATACTGTTACAAATGTATTGCTTATTGTTAGTTCATGTTATAAAATTCATTTATCTAAAGTTGATGAGAACATCATAAATAATTAATAAGAACAATTATATCTTAATAGTTTTCCTAGTTATTCTCAGTTATGAGATAAAATAGAGAAAATTGAGATTTGATTAAAATTAAGAAAAAAAACCCTGACAGTCATTTATTTTCATAGCCCTACACAATAATTGTTTCAATGCATCTTCACAGTAATACATAAGAAAATAACAGTATACATGTTGCAATGCAATTAATTATAAAGTAAATACAATTCTGTATGTAGCAGCAAAAGACAAATGACCAAATTATTCAATTCAATTTAGTTTCAGTACAGTGTGAATATTGCAAATTTAGTTATGAAGTGAAGTGTATCTACAGTACAGTTCAATAATAGCGCAAAGTGCCACACATTATGAAAACAGCTCTACCATAGAGAAATGATTCAGCTCAAGTCAATTCAGTGTTGATTCAGTTCAGTTCATGTCCAAGTTCATCAATTCTGAAATGAATTTGATTTAAACATCAGCTCTACATAGTTATCCATCCAAAAAGTTTAAAAAAGATCTAGGCATTAGATTTCTACGATCCAATATGCATTCACTTGAAGAAGAAATCTACTCTGTGTTTCTGAATTACGAGTTAATTTTTCATGAGAAAATATTTTTTGCTCTGTTTTTCTGAATTCAAGAGTTAATTTTTCATGAGAAAATTTTTTTGCTCTGTTTTTCTGAATTAACGAGTTAATTTTTCATGTAGAAAATTTTTTTTGCTCTGTTTTTCTGAATTAACGAAGTTTCATTTTTTCATGAGAAAATTTTTTTTTGCTCTGTTTTTCTGAATTAAGCCAGTTAATTTTTCATGTAGAATTTTTTTTGCTCTGTTTTTCTGAATTAATGAGTTATTAATTCAGTTTCTGAATGAAAAATTTTTCTTATGAAAAATTAAGTCGATTAATTCAGAAAAACAGAGCAAAAACTTTTTTTCTCATGAAAAATTAAGTCGATTAATTTGCAGAAAAACAGAGCAAAAACTTTTTCTCATGAAAAATTAAGCCGTTAATTCAGAAAAACAGAGCAAAACTTTTTTTCTAGGAAATTTAAGTCATTTAATTATGAAAACAGAGCAAAAACTTTTTTCTCATGAAAAATTAAGTCAGTTAATTCAGAAAAACAGAGCAAAAACTTTTTTTCTACTGAAAAATTACAGTCGTTAATTCAGAAAAACAGAGCAAAAACTTTTTTTCTAATGAAAAATTAACTCATTAATTCAGAAAAACAGAGCAAAAAAATGTTCGAATGAAAAATTAACTCGTTAATTACAGAAAAACAGAGCAAAAAAAAATTTTCTCATGAAAAATTAACTCGTTAATTCAGAAAAACAGAGTAGATTTTTTTTCTTCAAGTGAATGCAATACGCCACCGTAGATTTCCAATCAAAAGTCAGAAACATTTCCCATCCAATTTCTCAAATGATCTGCGCTACACATTCAACAGCTCAATAATTGTCTCATTTAATTTCTTCTAAACAATGATATTACCATCTGATATCCTGATGATGTAACATGTCATCTCATTTGCATACAGGAAGTTAGGTTTCCTGTTGAGAATTCTGCAGTCATCAAACATTCATGGCCTGTGCAGATATCATCTATAGCCACTGATCAGTAGGAGGATGTCACCGACGGGACCTTATTGTCCCTGATGTATTACCCAACACTTTTACTCGAATGAACGTATTCACCCTTGTGCTTCATGGCTTATATTATTTTCTTATGTAAAGACTCTTATTTAGAAAGTATTAACTGTGGGGAATGGGCGCACACCTTTCACATGACATCGTTCACACTTTTGCACACAGCGGCGAGGTGTTATTTGACGTTTTGATAATGATTGTCGAGACATAAGGGACAAAGCACGCCCAGAAACAACTGAAGCAGAGTCCTGATGACAGGTCTGTAGTTAGCACAGACGGCATTAGAGACAGCACTTTTAATGCTGCACAAAAACAAGAGATATTTCATACTGTACTTAGCTTGTTTCTATGGCAACTGTAAGCATTGTTAAGCAGGCCTTGAATAATGTACTTGACACAAGAGCTAAAATAAATTAAAAGAAACTAAAGTTGTGGTAATCTATGAGTGGCGTATTGCATTCACTTGAAGAAAAAAATCTACTCTGTTTTTCTGAATTAACAAGATATTTTTTCATGAGAAAAATTTTTTTGCTCTGTTTTTCTAAATTAACGAGTTAATTTTTCATGAGAAAATTTTTTTGCTCTGTTTTTCTGAATTAACGAGTTAATTTTTCATGAGAAAAAATTTTTTGCTCTGTTTTTCTGAATTAACAGTTAATTTTTCATGAGAAAATTATTTTGCTCTGTTTTTCTGAATTAACGAGTTAATTTTTCATGAGAACTTTTTTTTTTTGCTCTGTTTTTCTGAATTAATGAGTTAATTTTTCATGGAAATTTTTTTTGCTCTGTTTTTCTGAATGAAAAAATTTTCTTATGAAAAATTAAGTTGTTAATTCAGAAAAACAGAGCAAAAACTTTTTTTCTCATGAAAAATTAAGTCGTTAATTCAGAAAAACAGAGCAAAAACTTTTTTCTCATGAGAAATTAAGTCGTTAATTCAGAAAAACAGAGCAAAAACTTTTTCTCATGAAAAATTAACTCATTAATTCAGAAAAACAGAGCAAAAAAAATTTTTCTCATGAAAAATTAACTCGTTAATTCAGAAAAACAGAGCAAAAATGTTTTTCTCATGAAAAATTAACTCGTTAATTCAGAAAAACAAGGTAGATTTTTTTCTTCAAGTGAATGCAATACGCCACCGTGGTAATCTGATCAAGTCATGCTCAAACTTATTAGTGGTGTGCATCACAACTACTTTGGTGTAACTGAGAATAAATGCTTGTTTAGTTTATAAGACCTGGTGGACAATTTTCATCTTTTAAATGTTTTTCATATTACACTATTTAGTTTTATTTTTAAGTACGGCATGATCTGGCTAAGCTTGCTATGTTTTCTTCTCATTGACAGAGCTAAGTTCCCTTCAATGGTCAGTCAGCGGTGAACTGTGATGGATCACTTTGAAAAAGCAAAACTGATTATGCACAGTATTTTGGGCATTGCTGTCATGGCCGGTGATAAAATCAATGGCTGACGGGTTCTGAGCTATATCACTGCGTCGCTGTGCGTCTCATCTCTATAGAGATTCCGGAACAGTCGTCTTATCTTCCAAACATTGCCATGGAACATTATTTCATTCAAAATTGAGTTAATTAAAGGAATACTCCACCGTTTTTACATATTAAACTATGTTATTCCCTTAAATAGTTGATACACACCTCTCTCTAGTCTTAGTGCTTGCACTTAAAGGGATAGTTCACCCAAAATGAAAATTCTGTCAGCATTTACTCACCCTCATGTTGTTCCAACCCCGTAAGACCTTCGTTCATCTTCGGAACACAAATTAAGATATTTCTGATGAAATCTGAGAGCTGGATCACTCCTCTATACTAGTCCATATGGCTTCTTAAGGGAATGAAACTTGCCGGCCTCAAAAAGTTATTAAAGACATCGTTAAATTTGTCCAAGTCACTCCAGTGGCTCAATCTTAAGCTTATCAAACGACGAGAATACTTTTTGTGTGCAAACATACTTAAAAAACTTTTTGCGCCTCTAGTAAGTTAAACTAGTGTAATTACGTAGAGCTACGTCACACGTAGGCTCACTATTGGCCGACGTTGGTCATGTGTGTGATGCGTGTGACGTACAACAACAGATCATACACTGTTAAACTAGTAACCTTACTCGAGGCAGAGAGAGAAGGACATGAATAGTTGAAGGGCGTTATTTTTGAGGGGGTTTTGCGCACAAAAAGTATTCTCGTCGCTTGATAAACTTAAGATTGAGCCACTGTAGTCACTATTGTAGACTTTTTTAACAATGTCTTTAATAACTTTTCAAAGTCCGGCAAGTTTAATTCCTCAGAGAAGCCGATGGACTAGTATAGAGGAGTGATCCAGCTCTCAGATTTAATCAGAAATATCTTAATTCGTGTTCGGAAGATGAACGAAGGTCTTACGGGTTGAAACAACATGAGGGTGAGTAATTACTGACAGAATTTTCATTTTTGGGTGAACTATCCCTTTAATCAGCCCGTTCTCATCCCAAAGCGCCATATACAAACGCCTTTGCAAAAGCGTAAATATACAACGCACAGGGTACCCTTTAGCGCCAAATGAGACGTAAAAATAAAGCGGGCAGAAGGCGCCTCCTCAGTGGCCTAACCCTACCCCAACCCCATACCTAAACTTAACCGTCTCATTTGGCGCTGAAGGGTACCCTGTGCGTTGTATATTTACGCTTTTGCAAAAGTGTCAAAATATGGCGCCCTTGGGATGAGAATGCGTTGCTTTAATTGCTCTGGCGCGAGACACTTTCATCGCACTTAACTAGCCCAGTTCATTCCTAGGATTCAAGCAGAGAAGCGACCAAACACCTCCACGTTTTCCCTATTTAAATACAGTTACACGAGTCAGTGTAGCTCATCCAAGAATGGTGATACAAAATAAAACGGTGCGCTTTTCTAAGTGTGTAAAGTGGATGACTATAATGTATAGCGGAACACCACAGCAACATTAAGTGCTTGGGAGCCTTCACCATTCTTGGTTGAGTTACGTTACTTGTGTAACTGTTTTTAAATAGGCTAAATATGGAGGTGTTTGGTCGCTTCTCAGCTTGGATCCTAATGAATGTACTGGGCTAAGCTAAGTGCGATCAAAGTGTCTTGCACGCACGCACTGAGACGAGAGAAGTATGTATCAACTCAATAGGGAATAACACTGTTTAATATGAAAAAAGTATCCCTTTAAACCACATCTCAACAGTTCTGTCCTGAAATAGCAGCCTGTTTGAGCTTTCCAACAATTTATGTCATTGAAACCATTAATTCAGCGTGATGTTCGTTTTTTTCTAAAAAACACTGAAAAATGACGATCCGTCCCATTAGGTGAAGCTCAATTAGGGAAAATTTTCTCTGCAGGTTTCTTATCATGACAATATGGGTAATCTCAAACAGTTTTCTTTTTGTTTTCTTGTCCTTAGAAAAGCTTAGCTTTTAATTAGCTGCAGTCCTTTTTAGCTGCGGTGAGACGGACGTCTCAACTGAGGGACATACAAAGAGCTTTAACGATGTTCGAACAATTTTGTTTCCACTGGGGTCCAGGGCTGATTAGCTGCGAACCAGCGTTTCATTAAAACACTGAGGTGTGATTAAAAGCAAAGCCACAGAGAAAACATGCTTGCCCTAAATGACTCTCAATTAGCCCACTTCACACCTGTAAATAACAGTAATAGTAGAGTTCACTTACTTTTCTTTGCCATAACCTCCAAAAGTAGGCTAGTGCTTAAAAGTTCTATAGAAGTTAAGTTTTAAAAACTATGGCATAATGTCAGTTCACAAGGAAAATGATTTGTAATATATATATATATAGGCTATTAGTTGAATGTAATGAGACAAGAACATTTTTTAAAGTTTAAATTAAAGACATTTTTCAAGAAACAATTATAAGTCTATTACAAAAAGCTATCAATTTTATTGTATTTCTTTCTTCCTTCCATAAATCTCTCTAAATGCTTTATTTTGTTTAAAAACAAATGAACAAAAAACATTGGGTTATAGTCCCATTTAAAATATTTCACTCTCAAAACTATATCAACTAGTGATCCTAACTAACCCTGACTACTCAAAAGTAATAGTTTTCAAGCAACTTCATCTAAAAAAATATAGTTTTGGCTGCCTGGAAATAGTCGACAAATGGGAATGCTTTCACCAGACATTATAGACCTGCTTGATTGAAATATACATGACTGACAGCATTTCAAACTTAAAAACACATTGGTGAACACGGGTGATTGCAAAGTGATGTCAGGAACCCTATTCCTTTCACAGTTTGGATCTTGCTGTTAAAAATGATAGCCATGGCTGACTTTGTTAGTGGTTTGCAACTTAAAAACTTTTGCTCTACACTGATTTATGGAGGATCTGACCTGCCTAAACAGCTCATTAATACTTTGACCGAAGAGAGTGCATTGGCCGATGTCTGTTTTTTTAGCTCCATGTATCGCTCAGTAAAAATATACTGGCTAACAGCTTTATTTGTAAATGGATATGCTACTGAAATTTTTATCTTGTTTCTAGGCAACCATTTTATGTGCAAGAGCTAAAGCCTTTTTGACTGAACACTTTGAAGAGCACTTTCCTTTTAAGCGAGTACTCTCAATAGCCTCTGTTTCATGTCTTTGAGAAAACATTCACATGACAGCAATGAAACTTAGATATTTAATTTGTTCTATTGATCCAAAGGGCATTTTTGGTCAAGCAGTCTTCTAATAGTGATGTAATGTCAGGTCAGGGGAAAGTTGTGGTGTACCACAGATGAAGCGCGATTTGGCTTTTAAGGATAAAAAAGATTTAACAGTAGAATGTTTCAGAAGAACCATTTTTCTAGCCAGCCTCCATTCTGATGCTTCATTCTGGAGCTTTATGTTCCAGTACTAATTCACTTTTATTAAATTAAGAAGATCGTCTTCATGAAAACCACAAGGAAAATAAATCTGGACTTTGTAATAAACCCCTTAGCTTAAGAAAACCATTACAATTCTAACTAAAAGTTAAAGTTTTATTAACTTCAGGGTTTGCTGTGAAGTGCAAATTTATTAATGTTCATGTGATTTTCAAGTGATTTAAGCACTACTTCAAGTCTTCTGAAGTAATATGAGAGCTTTCTATGAAATATTTAACAAAATTCAAGTTGTTAACCACAGAAAACTGCCCTAGATCTCAGCACCTCATTGCAGTACACGAGATCCAGGGGGCGGAGTTGGATTCCTGATCTAAGGGGTGGGGTTAGGGATCAGGAGGCGGAGATGGATAGGTTTAGGGGTGGGGTTAGGGATCAGGGGGCGGAGATGGATAGGTTTAGGGTGGAGTTAGGGATCAGGGCGGAGATGGATAGGTTTAGGGGTGGGGTTAGGGATCAGGGGGTGGAGATGGATAGGTTTAGGGGTGGAGTTAGGGATTAGGGGGGAGATGGGTAGGATTAGGGGTGGGGTTAGTGATCAGGGTGCAAGATGGATAGGATTAGGGGTGAAGTTAGGGATTAGGGGGAGAGGGGTAGGATTTAGGGGTGGGGTTAGTGATCTAGGGCGGAGATGGATAGGTTTAGGGGTGGAGTTAGGGATCAGGGCGGAGATGGCATAGGTTTAGGGGTGGGGTTAGCGATCAGGGGGAGAGGGTAGGATTTGGGGTGGGGTTAGTGATCAAGGGCGGAGATGGATAGAGTTTAGGGGTGGAGTTAGGGATCAGGGCGGAGATGGATAGGTTTAGGGGTGGGGTTAGCGATCAGGGGGTGAGATGGATAGGATTAGGGGTGGAGTTAGGGATCAGGGGTGGAGATGGGTAGGTTTAGGGGTGGGGTTAGGGATCAGGGGGCGGAGATGGGTAGGTTTGGGTATATGTAAGTTGGGTATCTCCTAGATCTCCTTGATGAAAATGTAATGTCTGAACCATTTTTGTTGGATTGAATCTTTTGAACATCTTGTACTTTGCACTGTTTTGAATAATTTGGACTGATTTGGTTCTTGTTTACGATCAAGTCACAATGGTTAACAGCCCACTGATTGGAAGATGAACAATGTCTCCAATAAAAAATCTGTTCAGCTATCGTTTACTTTAGAAGACTTAAAATATAACACACATTGAGACAACTTTGATCAAAACTTTTGATAAAGTTTTTGAAGGCCTCATCTCATATTGTAAACTGAAAATTATTTCCAACTAACATTTTCCTTTTGTGTTTCCACGGAAAAAGCAAGCTTGACGTTTTAAAAAAGCTCTTTCCATGTTCTGTGTGCAACATGTTCAGATGGTTCAGGAATGGTTTGTGGGCGGTACGTGGGCATGCCGCCTGAGGCTGAGACTGACTCCAGGTCTGCTAAGAAACTGTAAAAATAAATTTCTTGAACCAAACTGAAAAATAATTAGGGCATATTCAAGGCTATTAATTTGAGGTAACACATATTTAAATGCTTTATTCCATTCGCTTCATATTTAAACAAAGGCTTATCGGGTGGTGATGGCGCAGTGGATAAGACACATGCCTTTGGTATGAGAGACCCTGGTTCTAATCCACTGGGAGACACCAATGTGTCCCTGAGCAAGACACTTAACCCCTAGTTGCTCCAGAGGCGTGTCGACCTCAGACATATATAGCAATTGTAAGTCGCTTTTGGATAAAAGCATCAGCTAAATGAATAAATGTGAATGTTTTCAGTATCCTTGAAGCATGTTTATCAAGTGTCTCCCATGAGCCAGAGCTGTGTCAGTGCATTAACACTGAATGTCTGACTGATTATATGCACCACAGGAAGGCTCTAAATGAATTATGTTGGACTCATAAGAGTACATTGGGCTTTATTACAGCAATGGCTGAGGATCAAGTGTTCGTTTCGATGCTTTTTAAGAATGCTTCTTGTTATTTGATAGATTATTGTTAATTTAGAGAATTGTCAATACAAGAAATGATGCCTACAAAAGGGAAGTTTCCAGTCAACTTTAAATGATTGATGTAGTTTATTGTTACAGGCGTTTGATGACACTTCTGTTTACTGTTTGGATAAAAAGGTAACTTCTTTTTTAACAGAGTTCACTTAGTTCACTTTTTCTGTGTGAACTTAAGTGCACTCTGAAGTTTCTTCAAGTGCACTCACTTCTGATACGAAGGAAAAATATGCAGTGTTCGCTTTGTTATGTCCAGCCTCTCGCTGTTGAAGTGAACAACTGTCGCATCCAGTGTAGACGGTGTAATCATTTGAATAATTTAGAATTCTTTTAGTTTTAATTTCAAAAAGAATCATTCTGATTAGTTTAGTGGCCATTTTTGCAACATTTGCCAGTAGATGGCAAGAATTGAGTGATTTTGAGCAGTGCAGTCTCATCCCAATTTGTCATATAACTGACGTTTTGGGACGTCTTTTGACCATTTCGTCAATATATGCCTTAGGGCCCCCTTAAACGTCAGTAGATGACGTTATCGGATCCTAACTCTACCCCAGACCTAAACCTAACCCTAAACCCAACTCGTCACCTAACTGACGTGAAAGTGAAGCGTCAGTTGTATGACGACCCGGGATCGTCACCTACTGACGTTTAAGGGGGCCCTGAAAAGGCATATATTGACGAATGGTCAAAAGACGTCCCAAGACGTCAGTTATATGACGAATTGGGATGAGACTGTGTTATTTTGAGGGTATAATGCCCCCTGACTTTGCCGAAAAACATAAATAACGACTTTTTTCGACTATTCCATTACTTCCTTATGGGCGCATGTGCGAGAACTGAGATGACGACGTTCTTCTTCCAGTAGTTCTTGTTATCGGCTGCTCACCACTTAGGAGTATTAACTGCCACCTACCGTATAAGATGATGTGCTGATATAGCCAGAGCGCGATCATCATCTTAGTACGGTAGGTGGCGGTAGATCTCCTAAGTGGTGAGCAGCCGGTAACAAGAAGTAGTCGAAGAAGAATGTCGTCATCTCAGTTCTCGCGCATGCGCCCATAAGGAAGTAATGGAATAGTCGAATAAAGTCGTTATTTATGTTTTTTTTTTTCGAACAAAAGTAGTCTTGTCGCTCTGATAAACTTATAATTGAGCCACCGTAGGCACATGGAATATTTAAACATTTTCTTTAATGTCTTTATGGGCCGTCAAGAGCCAGTCCCTTAGGCAGTCTATGGAGGAGTGATCCAGCTCTCAGATTTAATCAAAAATATCTTTATTTGTGTTCCGAAGATGAACGAAGGTCTTACGGGGTTGGTACAGCATGGGGGTGAGTAATTAGTGACTTCATTTTCATTTTTGGGTGAACTAACCCTTTAATTCACAGTTTTAGAAAGGTTTTTAAGGATTATCCTTGATTATCTTCACAGTATGCTGTAAATACCTCACTGTGGGCTGTAATTGGGATAGTGAGAACTGAACTTACCTGATGTCGATCTGCAATAGCTGAATGTATGTGGAAAAGAAACATGGTGAGTACCATGGCAACCAACAAAGTCACAGAGGGCAAAACATAAGGAGAATTGGTATCACTTCAGGCGTTCACAGTAGGTGGAGGAACAGAAATAAGAATCAAGAGCAGTAGGAACCAATTGGTCTGCAGGAGGGAGGAACAATATAGAAGGTGCAATGGTGGGACCCAAACTTGCGGAGGTTTAAGCAGTGGTACGGTGACCTCAGCAGCAACTGCAAGTCAAGCAATTTTCTTTCTACACTACAGAAGACAGGATAGAAAGGGGGCAATACTTCAGACAAGAAGGTTAAAGCGTCCCACTGAGAGCTGCATTGGTTTAGATCGAGAGGAACACAAGCTAGAGATGTCAGAGTCTCAAGTAGTGTGGCAAACCGCAGCTCCATGTGATTCTCATCTTAGCTCAGCGAATTGGTGGAGCTCCAAAGTGGCAAAGAGGTTTACGGCATGCAGACCTATGGGTGGGCGGCTGGAGTCTGCAAAAAGCCATGTGAGCTAATTCTAAAGTTGAGCTCTTTGATCTGAAAATGAAAAGTATTATATGTAGTCAAGAGTTAGGTAATACTCTCCAAAATACCAAGCAAAGCAGAGGCAGCATTATTTTAAAGGTCCATTTTTAAAGAGGGTATTCAGAAGTTTGCATCTAACTCTTTACAGTAGAACCAGTATCAGTTGTCGACTGATGAAGGTCCACTTTCTAGTAGATCAATGACTTGAAGCACAAAGCAAAATCATATAAGAATGGCTTGGGAAAAGTAAGCACAGTAAGAGATTTGAAATGATTCAAGCTTTATGACATGGTGCATTATCCTGCTCGAAGTAGCCATCAGAGGATGTGTACATGGTGGCTATAAAGGGATGGACATGGTCAGAAACACTGCTCAGGTAGGCTGTGGCATTTAAACGATGCCCAATTGGCACTAAGGGGCCTAAAGTGTGCCAAGAAAACATCCCCCACACCATTACACCACCACCACCAGCCTGCACAGTGGCAACAAGACATGATGGATCCTTGTTCTCATTCTGTTTACGCCAAATTCTGACTCTACCATCTGAATGTCTCAACAGAAATCGAGACTCATCAGACCAGAAAACATTTTTCCAGTCTTCAACTGTCCAATTTTGGTGAAGCTCTTGCAAATTGTAGCCTCTTTTTCCTATTTGTAGAGGAGATGAGTGGTACCCGGTGGGGTCTTCTGCTGGTGTAGCCCATCCGCCTTAAAGTTGTGCGTGTTGTGGCTTCACAAATGCTTTGCTGCATACCTCTGGTTGTAACGAGTGGTTATTTCAGTCAAAGTTGCTCTTCTATCAGCTTGAATCAGTCGGCCCATTCTCCTCTGGCTTCTAGCATCAACAATTCATTTTCACCCACAGGACTGCCGCATACTGGATGTTTTCCCCGTTTCACACCATTCTTTGTGAACCCTAGAAATGGTTGTGCGTGAAAATCCCAGTAACTGAGCAGATTGTGAAATACTGACTGGCCCGTCTGGCACCAACAACCACGCCACGCTTAAAATGGCCTAAATCACCTTTCTTTCCCATTCTGACATTCAGTTTGGAGTTCAAGAGATTGTCTTGACCAGGACCACACCCCTAAATGCATTGAAGCAACTGCCATGTGATTGGTTGATTAGATAATTGCATTGAGAAATTGATTGAATTGATTAAGAAGTGAGACTTCTTAATCAATCAAGAGACTTTCAACCAGCATAAAAAAACATTTTTGGAAGAAATCGTCTGCCTTGTTGCCTACTTTTTGCAAAAAGCTCACGAGTCACGAGTGCACCTATGCTGTCTTAAAATACTGCCTCCGTAGGCAGCACACTAGGTTTCGTAACAGTTTATATCTCCCATATACACCGCCAGTGTTCAGATTTGAAAATAGCTGCTCCACAGTGAAGACTTGCATGACCTTTTTCAAGACAAACTCTGAGCTGTAAACTTTATTGTTGGTGCAAAATTATGTAACAGAAGACAGCAGGACGATATTTAGATAATACTGTGAACGTGAACGGAAGCAGTCTAATCTGGCTCTAGCATGACTAGATTACACTATCTGTCATGGTAAGTCAAAATAATGACAAAGAGGGTGAAAAAGAAATCACAGAATACATGTCTGCGAGACACATGCTTCATGCTTTGTGTGGGAGACTCACTGAGCCAAGAAAAAATAAACACGGCCTCATCTTCCCGGCACAGGCTGTTGCTGAAGCGTGAGAGGCTGTGGGGTTACTATGGCAACAGTGCTGGAAATCCATGTTTTGTTACCCTGTTTTACAGCTATCATGCCAAGAGTATGTCACCATGTGTTATCAGAGCTTCCTAGGGACAGAGTCACAAACACAGATTCTGTTGAAATTGCACATGAGGGATCAAGCAGTGGTAAGCTTGGATGAAAAGTCTTTTATGGTTGAATGAACAGATGTTGTGTAGTAATATAAGTATTTGGAAAAATTATACTCCCACGTATTTTTTGTGCTCATTTTCACTATCAACAGAGTTGGCTAACCATGCTTAAGACGAAACCGTGCTGGTGGACTTTAGTGACATAATGACGGGTGTTTCTGGGTATAAATTAGTTATTTAGTTAAAATTATTAAAAATATCTAGTTTGTTTGTTTCTTTTAACCAATGAATACAGTACAACTTTGAGCCTTTGCATCACCCTGGTTTTCAATGTCGTTATACTATTATGCTATATTAATATTTTGGTCACACTTCAGAATATGGTCCAATTCCATTTAACTTTTGTCTCAATAAACTGCTTATTATTAATAAGGTAGTAGTTAATTTTAGGTATTGGTAGGATAAAGGCATGTATAATATGATCATGCAAAAAAAGTCATTAATATGTGCTTTTTAAGTACTAATTCCTATAATAGTATGAATACTAATGAGCAACTCGTTAATAGTTAGAATTGGACCCTAAACTAAAGTGTTACCAATATTTTTAATTAACAATTATTTATTTATTTTTAGTTTTTGTTTTAATTTTAGTTTAGGTTTTAGTTAAGGAATGTTTGTGCAACCATTTTTTTATGCAACCCCATTTCCCAACAATCTGTGGTTAAATTAAGGTTAGAGTGGATTTGTTAATCCACTCTAACCTTAATTTAATTGATAAAATAATAAATGTTTCTGACCATTTAGTTTTTGATGGCTGCAACACACTCCAAAAAAGTTGGAACATTCAGTCGAAAAAGTGTGTGTTTTGAAATAGTCAGATATTACAATTGTAGTGGTTAAATATGCACTTAAGTTATCACCAAATCTGTCTCTCTTTTGCCATTAAACAGTTACACTGCCTCTGGAAGTCTGTCCAAAAACTGTGAGGTACCTTCATGCGCAGGCTACAAATCAGCTGACACACTCCCCAACTTGATCTGAAAGGGAAGCGTGACACAGGTTCTCCTAATGATTGGTAATTGAGTTGTAAAACAGATCCAATTATGTCCCAACATGTGCTGAAGGGGTGACTCACCTTTTTACTGCCTTTAAAAAATACTTCTTGAGTTGAATAAGGGATCCATGAAGCCACTGGACATAATGAATTAAATTCCACCTTCATTCTCTGCCTGCAGCGTTGCTAAAACACACGTCTCCCAGAGCCAATTACAGTCACACTGTGCTCCCTTCAAACCCAAAGCCTGTTTTTATCCTAATGAAGACAGCAGAGGGTCTTACAGGTAAAATACTTTTGACATATTATCTGTAATTTGTAGATTCTCAGTGTCTCAGAAATCTCACTTGTGTCTAAATACATATTTAGTCATAAATACTATATTTAAATGCAGTTATGTTTAATTATTCCAGCTATAAACCTCAGTTGCAAACACAACTCAGTTATATACAGTAAATTTAAGACAACAATTAATATATAATTTTACATTCTAAAAATGCTGGGTTTTCAACCTAGGTTTGGGTCAAATATGGAGAAAAATAACATTTGGTTTGAATTTTTAAATGACATTTTCAAACCAATGGTTGGGTTTGTCTATATTTGACCCAAACATGGGTTAAAACAACCCCAGCATTTTTATAGTCTATATTTATACTTAAATTATATATTGGAATAATGTATATAGTAAATTAATATTAGAAAATATTTTAAATAAATGCTATATTTTTGACAAGCCTGTTTGTTTAGACATGATGTTCCTCCAAATTCTTTAACGGGACATCATCTTGTGGATCAAAGCAAACAGGGTCATGATGTCACATTTCAATAAAGCCCACAGAGAAAGCATGAGTGTAAATCAAATTAATCTTCTGTTTGATCAGATCCAATTAAAAACTCTTACGCTGATAACTTGCTCAACCTCTGACATCTGTATAATGATGCTTATACTAAGTATGTTCAGCTTAGATTTTCAAACAGTTTTTGTTTTGGCTTCATGGTGTGATTTGTACCCTTACAAAAAGCACTATGATGGTATCTGATCATAATACCATGGCATTTTAATATATTGAGTGACTTCAGGTTGATTGGGACATTTTTCCCAGTCATCTCATTGGCAAAGAAGTATCCAAAAAACCTGAATTCACCATGATATTTGCAGTATATGGTACCATAAAGTATTTCGTGATAGTGTAAAAATGCATGTCCATTATTTTTCCAGTGTACATTTCTGATACCATGGCACGTTATATTAAGGTCAAAAAAGATTTAGCGCATTGTAATATCTTCTCCCTGCAGAAACTAATCATTTAAGTCAGTCTTTATGTTGATGTGTCTGAATAGATGGATTTAATTGACTTTAGTTGCTGAAAGAACCAAACAAAATGTATAAACCCTGAATTTATATTGTGAAATTATATTGTAAAAATTATCCTTGCATCACATGCACATATTGAAAGTTGCATTTTGAGTGTATCTAATCCCACAATATTTTGCTACAGACATGAATGGTGTGCTGTTATGTTTCTAAGGGTGTTTACACGACAAAGATGCACGAAAAACAGAAACACTTTTCCTTTGCGTTTTCCTCGCATTTACACGGATCCGCAAAACGACTAAAAAAGCTGTATTATTCATGCCAGGCCAGTAGTTGGCGATGTAACTTTGTAAAGAAACACTATATATAACATATAATACACATGCATGACGTCACTGTTTCCACAAATTAGCGTTTTTGTAGTTTACACAGAGATGATAATGGTATAGTTTTCAAAAACGTGCACTTGTTTTCAAAAGGTTCGCATTTTCAGGCCCCTAAAACGCGTGAAATTTGTTGTTTTTTTAGTAGAAAATGGTGTTGTGAAAGCACAAAAATATCATAGACACATCATTACCTCAGTAAAATTCTAGGAGGTGGTTAGAAGTTAAGAAACTAATGTGAATGTGTTTCAAGAAACCAATTAAATGTGATGCGAGTCTCCATTCAGTTTTATTGCCATAAGGCAATGACACATGAAATCTAATAGGGTGTAATACAGTGTGATCAATTTGGCTTTAGAGCGCTACAGCAACCAGAGAAATCAGCTCATTTTAAAACCAGAGTTTTATCTGTTTTTTTATGCATATTGGTGAAAATGCCAATTCTGAGATGGTTTTTCCAATTATTTTCAGCCAAAGATGGTGTCAGTGTCATGTAATGCCTGGTTAGATCAAACAGGCTCATTTGCAAATATCTGACATGACTTTCGAATCATTGACATTTTTACCTTTTTAAAAGAGGCAGAGAGGTGAGCGAACAATCTGTGGGTGGAGAGTGTTTAACTGTGCAACCCTCTCAGAAGCAAATAGGATAAAAATGATTTTTACCACAATAGCACTCTAGTTATTGTGTGATGACCTCTGCGGTTGTTGAAAATGCATCAAGGAGAATTAATGATATGACAGGAGCATCATTCTGATACCTCCTACGGATCACTGCCAACACAAATGGTGCACTAACTAGGACAACTTCCCTTCTCGACACACATTTCCATAGCAACCATTTTTGGAACTTTCAGATAAACATCGTCCCAAAGCGAAAATCAGTCTTTTACTGCAATTAGTGGCATGATGCCTTGCATCAAAGCAGAATTTACCCTTTTCATTAGTATTTGAAAGAGAAAGATATACAAGTAAATAGCAAGTGTATTATAGTTTCTCCACGGAGCAAAATTTAAGACCGTTTTAAGTTGCTCAAGTCAATAAACAATTTACACACCTTCACGTTGTTCTAATCTTAAACCCATATGATTTTTTCACTTTTATGAGAAAGAACATCATGGCCACTATTTTTCATTTCATGAAAGTGAATGAGGACTGTGGGGTTGCTAAGATCCAAAATAAAAATAAAAGTAGCCAACATTAAAAAGCATCATAAAAGACATCCATACGAGTTGTATGCTTCATTTGATTCCTGGTGTCATAATTATATGAAAATTTTGGGCCTCTGCAACATCAATAAATCTTAACTAGACACCATTAGGGTCCCAAAAAACTGCCAAGCGGGTATGCAACCTATTTCTCCTGTTAGACTAATATAAATACCAGAATATAAATGAAATTAAAACAGGTTTGGAACAACAAAAGGGTGAGTAAATGATTTTACATTTTTGGTGAACTATTGCTTTTAATACGTTCCTATTGTACTTTATCCAATAGTGACATGCAGTTTGCAAAACACAACAAAAGGTTTCATCTGAACCACGTGGCTCTTGAGAGCAATATCATTCAGAGCTGAGGCTCGTGAGGCTGTCAGCTTAAGTGGAGAATAATTAAAACACATGGCTTTGATGCAATGCTGAATTATTTGCATAGAGAAAAGGCACCAATTGGGGCTTTTGCTCACATCTCTGCCCCAAGATAACACTGCGTCGCATCTGTTGCCATGGCAGCCATCTGTACCGTTAGCACTTTTATGTCTACAGAGTGGCCAAAATAATGAAGGAGAAGTGGATGCCCGGCCGCCACACACACCGTTCACACTTTAGAGCCACTGAGCAGCTAGACATCATCTGCTTGTGCTCTAATGAGATGCCAATACACAATAACACTTTTGTTTTCTTGATTTTTTCCATCCCCAATGTGTTAATTTTCATAGTGCTTGAGGTCTGGGAGATGCAATGCATTGTTATAATGGACTCTTCACATTTACGGGGCTCTCAGAAGCAAAAGTCGTCATAGCTGGGAAAACTTCTAAAACGGAGATGACAGCAAATATAATTTTTTGTATTTCCATTTGTTCAAATAATAGCAATAATAGCAAAAAAAAAAAAATCTGTGATTGTTTTTTGACACCTGTTTTCCAAAAGAGGAGGGGCATTTACCAAAACGTTTACAAAACGTTTACAAAAAGTTTACAAAAAGTTTACAAAAAGAATCTAGATTCCTATAATACTAATGCATCATAAAGTTAGCAAAATGTAATGCACATTAACAAATAGGGGACGAAGATTGTGAAGTTCATAGAGACCAAACATGCTACACATATTATTTTGGTTAACCATGTTCAGACCAAAATAGTTTAGAAGAAAGAATGAAGAAATAGGCCAAACCACATAAAAGGTAAAGCATGAGATGGAAAATTAGATACATGTTAATACATTTATCACATGGTTAGGATTTCTGCCATTGTGTTGGCTTGATTTGAGGGAAGTTTCACAGACCTTTGTTGGGATAGTGAGTTTGCTGGATTATTCATTAAATATATTGAAATAATTTGCGTGTATGATTGGTCCAGACGCTACATCATTCAAAATCAATTTCTCTATAAAAATGAATGGAGATTTTACCAGACAACGTTGTTTAGACGCCAGAATAGGAGATAATGCTTGCTATAGTGAGTTAAGGCAGTGCATGGATTTTCTGTTATGACTGTGGAAAATGTTGCCATTGCAAGTCATTCCTGCATCAAAAATTATTCAGCTAGGGAGAAAATTGGACAATGTAATATATCTTTTTCACCTTTTTGCATGTACAAACATTTGGGGAAGCAGGTTGAGGAGGGTGATGAAGAAGACGCGAATAGCAAATCTATTAATTATGTCGCTAATTAAACCACTGCCTATCACTCAATAAAAAATGTTTGGTTTAATGATTAAAATGACCTTTGCAAGGTAGTTTGTCAGCTTGTGAATTAGCAAACTTGCACACAGCCACTATACAAAAGTGTTTACAATCTTCTATGTATTTGTTGCGAGTTGAAAAAACTTTCTCAACAAAGAAAGAATCGGCATGATGTGTTGAATGGTGTTCAGAGAAAAGAACAGCTCATTCCTTCTAATGCACTGCAGTTTAAAATAAAAAATCAAAGTAAACAAAACCTGAACTCAGTTTGCAAAGTCAGTGCTTTCTAAATGCATTCAGCTCACTTCTAACTAGAGTTCAGTAATGTGGGAGAAAGAGAGCAAATAGTGTAGCTCTGCCTTTCAAAGCAACACAAAGACACTGAGTAGCTTTACTTTCTTCATCAGATTTCTGCGGATTTCTCCTGCAGTCTTATGTTTTCTATATAAACCGCTCTTTTGAGCAGCTCTGCTTCATTTCCTTTGACAAAATAGGGTGGAAATGTTATAGTTTCTCTCACCTGATTACCTGCTCATCCAGGGGGGCCTAATAAGCTGGAGGGAATTCCCAAACTTTCATCTTGAATAACAGGTAGCTTTCAGCAGAATCTGGACATTGTGATGAGGATACATTTGAATCTTCAATACTGAACACATTTACAATGGAAGTCTGTATTTGGGCAAGGTATTCCAAATACAAAAATGTGAATTTTTGAAGATATTTTTTTTTAATTTTTTAAAAATAAATCTCATGCTCACCAAGGCTGAATTTATTTGATCAAAAATACAGTGAAATATTAATACAATTAAAAAATATATTCCTGTAATGACAATACATTACTCCAGGCAGTGTGACAGAATCCTTCAGAAATCATTCTAATATTCTGATTTTCTGAAACGTTATCAGCAATCTTGGAAAAATAAATTCTACTTAATTTTTGTTGTGGAAAGCGTAATACATTCATTTTCAGGATTTGATGATTCAAAAGAACATAATTTATTTCAAACAGAAATATTTCATAACAATATAAAAATCGTTGTGAGTTTTGATCAGTTTAATGTTTCCTTCCTGAACAATAGCTGTTTCAAAAACAAAACAAAAAAAGCCGTAAAAAGTTTAGCATCATGACATGAGCTATAGAAACTTCCGGTTGCAATATTGACGTAATTCCTGTAGGTCGACGTTTGCTCTGTGCACACCAGGTTTACTTACTTACCGTACTTTATATGTTCGTGATAGTTGAAAGACGAGATGCGACTTTGCCTAGACAAGTCTTGTTGTTATTAATCTTATTCGAACGTTTAAGTCTTGATGATATATGTTTAGAAAAAGTGTCTTTTACCATCTACTTAGAGGCGAAAACAAGAGGCGAAACTCTGATGCTTTTTTGGTAACAGCAGAGCCCGTCTGACGAGAGCCTTGGCACTTCCTATTAGCCCCATTGTGTAACATCTTGGTTGCAGTTCCATTAGAATTCTACTGGAGGTGATCGTGGGCGAGAGCAGAATGAATGGGAGTCTATGGAGCTAAAACGGCTAAATGTGTCTCTTTCTCCTGCTTGTCGTTGAATCAACATAGATTTTATTGTTGATTTCGCAAGTTCAATATAGATTATAGGCCAAAAGTCGAATGAACGAGTACTTATGTCCTTTCGATTTCTTACAGGTTAGGCCATTGTTGGCCGGAACACGCTAGCATTTTGCTTTTGTGTGACGTCATCACATTTTTGAACGGATTTTAAGAACAGATAAGTGAACTTAAAAATGCAATTTTCTGCTAAGTGTATACCCTAGCCCTCCTTTGAATGCAACTTAAATTACTTGACCAAAAATTACATCCTGAGAAAAGTGGATTTCTGGGTGAAACCCCATAGACTCCATTCATTCTGGACTCAACCGCGAGCGCCCCCGCATGGACAAGAGATGTGTAACTGCAGCCAATCCAGAACCCGGAAGTAACCAGCCAGTGCCTCTGGTAACAGCCTCTGAGGTCAGCGCGGCCGCCATTTTGGGGTGGAAATCCAATTTCCAACTGGAGTTACTGGACAACAGCACAGATAACAGTTTTTGAGGTAGTTTTTTCTTGCATTATAGTGAGTATTTCCATTTTATGCAACTTTACACCTTTACTACTATTAGTTACCAACTCCACTAGGACTGAACTTTAGGAACTTTAATTGCCCTTTGGACAGTGGCTGTGTTTTTTTGTTTACATAGTCTTTGCTTTAACGGTCATTCATATAAGATGAATGATTCATTTATTTAATTGATAACATTTGTGTACCTCCTGGAAGCAGTCTAACGTTATTATAACTTTATGAACTGATATCAGCTTTTATTCTTACCTGTCACACTTAATGTGGAGAGTAATATAATTAATTAAATCCTTGAACTTCCCTGTCTCAAGGTATGTGGGAGGAAGCCTGGTTAAGTAGCAACTTCTTTTTAACTGCTGTGACGTTAACTGTTGTGAGTTAAAATAATCACCTAATTATTTCAACCTAAAAATGACCGCTGCACTGGACTAGTATATAATATATGACTGCCAGACTCTAGTCGCTTTCACCCCAAAATGGCAGATGCGTAGGGCTGCTGTTGCAATGGAAAGCTCTATTGGCTTTCACTTCTTGTCAATATTCTTTGGTGCAGTTCCTTGCTTTATTTTGCTGCAAAACCATTCAATGGAAAAAACAAACTGTTTAAAGGGATAGTTCAGCCAAAAATGAAAATTCTGTCATTAATCGCTTACCCTTCGTGTCGCTTCCAGACTTTCATTTATCTCTGAACAAAAATCGAAGATATTTTTGATAAAAACTGAGAGCTCTGTCCCTCTATTGACAACTAGGGCCGACACAACTGACACTGTGACGCCTCAAAAGTTCATAGAGATTGTAAAACTAATCCATATGAATTGAGCGGTTTAGTTTAATACTTCTGAGAGAAACACATTTGCTTTAAAATGATGAACAGAATTGAATTTAGCCTTTTATTCACATACAAACATTCATCAACTCACACATCAGTTGTGGTAAACGAAAGCTCAAGCATGTTCGTCTAAACATATGAGATTTGGTTAAAGCAGCTGACATGCATTCCTCATTATTGACCAACAGACAGCTCTTGTGATAAAGACAACTTTATTGTTATATGCGAACATGCCTGTGTTTAATGGGAAAGCATTTGTTTAAAAAATGCCACCTTACAATTGATAAAACAACCAAGATAATCAATTTTACATAACGTACAGTAAGGGTGGTAGAGTTCTGTTATGTAATGACATTTTATTGGTCATACATTTCGTTTGCAAATATAGCCCTGTTTAACAGTATAGAGAAGTGCAACATCCACGATATTCAAGAGTCTGAGGTTCGTCATTCAAAGTAACATTACAGTAAATATATTAGTAATTCACTGCCACAGAATGAGGCATTTGTGCCATTCTCATGCAAAAAAGCCGTTAGAAAAGCCCTGAAATATATATGAGAGGCAGGCCTGGAAAACTTCACATTACTTCGGGTTAACGGAAACACAAGTCGACTGGCATATTTTTGCAAAATGTTGGCACAAAAGTGATCAAAATCCATTTAGCTGACAACCACGTTTGAAAGTGCTACGACTATTACTACCAGAAAAGCATTTTTTCCTCTTCAGAAATAGCTCGATATAAAAAATAAGCTTTTGAACGTAGGGCTAAGCAGGCAGTTTTGCAGCCACAATAACAAAAAAATTACAATATTCAACATGAAAAAAAAAATTGCTTTAAAAAAAGTAGTCTTTCCTTTCTCATCCTATAAAAAACATTTGCTCTGTCCATCATCTCTGCAAAAGAAGACAAAATGTATCCAAGAGATCATAATAAGGATAAACACTCTCATTGTGCACAAAAAAGAAACGAAGAGTGCTCAGTCTCACGGCAAAAACAATGAACAAAAGTTGCCAGATTTGTGCTTGTTGTGATTTATATCAATGCATTCCTCTCACAATATAAACTGAATCTGGACCACTACAGACCAACTCCACATGTATTTTAAACAACATGTCCAGTGTAAGATATCACTTTATAAGAAGGGATATGAAACATGCCCTTAAAGAGAGAAAGCAGACAGAGCCCCGCTTCCTCGGTTCGGATTCCCGCAGCAGGGACTCTCTCCTCGCCTGCTGCCGCACAGTGAAATTTAACCCATACTAAGAGGGACTGCAAAGTGCTTTTGATGCAGAATGCACGTAACCCACGATTTCCTGCCGCTTTAACGTCGTCCTTGAGCGTTACACTCCCGCCGATGACTTCTCTGCTGTGTTGTTCAGAACTTCATCAATTCTGTCATCTTCTATGACAACTGAAAGAGAAATCACATGAGGGTCACGGGGTCAAACATGCTGCCCTTGGAGAAATGACAAGACTTTGTTTTATCTGACAGGACAGTCAGGCTATGCAGACTGCAGGAAAAAAGAAACTGACTAATGTAAATAAATAGAATAGAATGACATGCTAAAATTCTTTTAAAACTATTTTTTTTAATTCTAGGTCTGGTATAGTAATTATGCATGCCGTTTTGCATGACCTGATAATACTGGAGATGCACATTAAAAATAATTTTTGTAATTATAAAATAAAAATTGTCACCATCCTGGACTAATTCATTGAACTGCAAAAAGTTAAATGGTGATTAACAATTTAAAAAAAAAACATCTTATTTTTTTCTGTGGCTTAAAATAGAAATTCATTCAAATAAAGAAAAATATAAAAATAAAATCCGAAAAATGTTCATGCTGCTGTCAAGCTCAAAAAGAAACAAACAAACCAAATGCTGGCCCGCCATTTCTTTAGTCGCTTTTTCTGAAAGTCTGAGATTTCAGAGCTTCAAGAATAGTATCAGTGAATACTTACTTATATTTCAGTCCCTTTCACAAAGCTATCATATGAGTAATTATTGAAGCTGAATTATTAAATCTGAGCTTTTAAGCTTTAAAAAGAACATAAAATACACAATATATGCATTTTATATCTTATTTGGTATCTTTTTGATAGCTGTTGTCCGGAACAGTTGTGTGTGTGTGCTCTTTTTGGAGCTTGATTGGGACTATATCTCTGTAATATTATGCTTTTATATGTAAGAACGAAAAAAGTTTTTTATTAGTCAATTAGCGATCAACAAACAGCAAAATCAATATGACTTAAGATGAAATCTCATCATGAACACGAAGACAAGTAAATACAAACGCATCACGCTGACATCATCACGTGATGCCACAAATTAGCATATTTAAATCATCGGTATCTCAAAGGTAATGGAAACGAGGCATTACTTCGACGCATTCCATTGCTATTTATGTAGTTTGTTGGATATCAGAACATTAATATATACTTTAAGACTATAATCCTTACTTATTTTTATTTCACCTACGACACAACGACAACGTTAAAAAATCGTTTTCTCACCTCTCTTACTGCGTCCAATCTGTCCAAGTTTCGGAGCTCGTTTGTTCTGCGCAGAACTGAAGAAGTTACTGTTGTTGTTCTGCAGGCGACAGGTGAGGGATATCTCTTCATCTCCATCATCACCGTACGGAGAGATGTTCTCGTCGTAAGGCAGCACTTCTGACATGATTCCGTTCACAATAATCGATCAGGATAAGACACTCGGTAAGCAAACGGCGCGCGAGAATCTCGAACGGTCACGATAGCAGCTACAGCTTTATTTTACCGTCACACTATGGGAGTCACTTTCACTTTTCCTGTCGTTACTTACAGGCGATGAGCTGCTGAAGTCATTCGGAAAAACTGATGTAGATGCAAAACAGGAGCGATGCAACAACACACGGATCCTCAGAGAGCAGAGAGACGTCACTCAGACTCAGACTGCACGGCACGCGCAGAAGCTCGTCCACTCCCCCTTTCGCACTGCTGCCTGCCTGCACCATTTGGGTACTGTGGTGTAGTGGGCAGTGTCCCAAAGGATGTGGGTTTGAATCCCACTAGGGTTGAACATCATTGCCAACCCAGAAGCTTGTCTCATTCTTGTCCTTGCACATGGGTTCTGTGGCTTAGTGGTGAAAGATTACACTTAAGATTGATTTATGCTGTTTCATCATGTTGTCTGAAGCTTCCCTGCCTAAATCAATTTGCAAATGTATTTATTTATAGGGGCAGTGCACACTAATGAACATGGCAGTAAATGAGCCAAAAAGGCTATTTTTCATCTGCAGATACTTAGTATTAAGATGAAAACAAATCATCGTATATATGAATAGAAAAAAAGATATCATATAGTAATTAAAATGGCATGATGTGTTTCAGGTTGTAGGTTTGAAACCCAAAAGGGCAAATTCATGAGCTGAGAGACTTTTTTTATTTTTTGTTTTAGTAAAAAAAAAAAAAAACTACTCCAAAATGTGTATATTAGGATTATAGGACTTGGATTGCATGAGTTATTTAGCGATTGAAATCTGAGCTATTCAAATCTACACCTTTTCCCCCACTAAAAACAGTTCTTTATTACATGTAGATCTTTTTTTGATTAAATTGTAGGCTTTCTGTCCCTCCATTGACAGTTACAACTACCATTTTGACGCTTCAGAAAGTTCATAAAGAGATCATAAAACCAATCCATATGAAATGAGCGGTTTAGTCCATATTTTCTAAAGAGACTCATTCCCTTTATAGGATGAACAGATTGAATTTATGCTTTTATTCACATTTAAACATTCATCAGCAAACATAAACAGAAGCTCAACTGAACCAAACTCAACTGAACTAAAGGATTAGTTTTATGATCCATTTATGAACTTTTGAAGGGTTAAAGTGGTAGTTGTGTAGCTGTCAATGGAGGGACAGAAAGTTCTAATATTTTCATCAAAAATATATAAAATATATTATGTTCCGAAGATGAATGAAAGTCTTGTGATTTTGAGAATGACATGAGGGTGAGTAATGGATGACAGAATTTTTATTATTAGGTGAACTATCCCTTTAAGAGCATCTACCATTATATAATGCTAAAAAGAATATCATATGTTATTCAAAAGGCATATAATTTGACTCATACTTGTTATACTCGTATAACGAGGAACATATGATTTATGTGGTTTATGTTTTAATCTGTATTCAATACTCAAGCATTTGAATATTTCTGGTGGTTTTAATGGTTTAAAGGCATTATGTTGTTGGCTCTGTTAGTGTCATAATTATGTAATTTACAAAATTGGCTGATCTCAGTACTAGACAACCCATAGTGATCCTCCTAGATTGAACTGTGAGGGTAAAACTAGACAGGTATTTATCTCCATCTGCTGGTCAGACACAAAAACACTCTCTGCTTGTACAATTAATGCAAAATAAAGAAATCTACATGTTCTTTAATCATTTTTATAATATTGTTTGTTAAATATGCATAACCAATACAGCTTTTCTTAATCACGAATATAGTTAATAATATTTCAGATGAAAGGAACGATTCTAAACCAGTAGCATCTAAAATCTAATTCATATCTTCATTTATATCTTCTCTGACAGATTGTATTATTCTAAAGAGCTCCTGTATATGTCTGAACTTCCGAACTCTTCTTCCTCGGTTTTCCGCTCAGCATGTAGAGGATGACCGCATGCGGTCAGGCCAAGCATCATCTTCAAGACCCTGCAGAGCCACAGGTCTCTCTCCTGCTTCTTCAGAAGACTGAGGACGTGCTGGAGCTCAGAGGTGGGACACAAACCAGGTGGCTGTCTTGCATCTTCTTGCACACAACACCAGTCAAGCTGTCAAAATGCATAATTTTGATAAATTATATTTTTGCAGATGTTCAAGCTGTCAAAAGTCATAGCCAGCATCAAACAAGGCAAGCAAAGCAAAAAGTTGGAACATTTTAAAAATGTGATTCTAAAACAATAGTTCAAGTCCTTGATTCTGATTGGTTAAAGCCTCATTTTGAAGCCATTGTAAATTACAAACTTTAAAAACAAGTATTTTAACGGACTAACCGTTTTATAAAAGCAAGGTTTATAGTGAATTTAAAACAGCTAAAGGGTAACCTTGAACAATATTAACATATTAAAGGTTTTTAAGTCTCTTGTCTCTCAAAAGCTGCATTTGTTTGATACAAATAAAAATATATAGTAAAAAAAAGTAATATTGTGAAATATTATCACCATGTAAAATAACTGTTCAGTGTCACATGATCCTTCAGAAGTCATTCTGCTCATTTGCTGCTTGAAAACAGTTGGGCTGATTCATATTTTTGTGGAAACCATGATACATTTTTTTTTCAAGATTCTTTGATGAATAGATGATTCAAAATAACAGCATTTATTTGAAACAGAAATATTTTGTAACATTAGTACAAATGTCTCTACTGTCACTTTTGATCAATGCATGCTCTCTGAATATTAATTTCATTCAAAAAATATCTCTAACTTTTGATTGGGACTGTATATTAATTTCTTCTACACAAAAGGAATTTTATTTTAAAGATAAATAATTAATAATTTATTTCCAAAAAAATCTTTTGAACAATAGTGTCACTTTTAGTATTTTCAAACCAGTGTTATCATTATATTTTCAAATCTTCTTATATCATTCGTATTTACTTTAATTTTTCCATTACACGAGAGATACATAACTGTTACATTTTCAGTGATGGTTTGTTTTGCATAAAGGAAATCATTGACTTCCTTTAATGTGATTGGTGGGTGACAAAAATACGTATTGCAATTTGCAAACACAAATCTTAACTGTGGATCCTATAGATCTATTCACACAGAGTGAAAAAGTTTTTACATTTTTTAATATCGTGAATAATCTTTTTATTATTCTGCAAAAAACAACTCACAACTTCTTTTATCTTACGATTCTGAATTTTTATTCACGACTTTATAATACGCAATTGCGACTATATATAACACAATTTTGACTTTATAATTGTTTGAGTTTATATCACGCAATTCTATAAAAAGAGTCAGAATTGTGAGAAAGATTGCAATTACCTTTTAACATTTATATTGTGTGGTGGAAACAAGCTATCATAGAATATGCAATCTCAACAATTTGCATCACGCTCGGCATGAACAGTTTGAGTGTGCAAATCTGTTGCCAATTGTGCCACACACACACACTTAAAAGTTTAACTGAATCCATACCCTTCCAGGTACCATTATAGGCTACTCATAATATTAATAAATATTTTAATTTAGAATTAGGTAGCACTTTATTTTAAAGTCCAGTACTATGTTCTTATTACAGTAATTACAATAACTAGGGTATAACTATATTCTAATCCTGATCCATCCCCTTAACCTAACCCATGTAGTTATCTTATATTATCCAGGACATCCTTAAGCAAGTACACTGTAAATACACGTACTGTAAAATAAATACATTTTAATATTAATGGTCATATACAAATTTAGAATATTTACCAGACGTCTGTTGTGTGCTTCAGCACCCTCTTCTCTTTCAGGACTCTGTTGGAGTTGACGACAAAAAGGCTGTTCAAGGTTTCCTTGAATTTCTGCAAAACACACGGAAACTGTACAAGTACAAATTTAATGGAAACGTGCAGAAGTTGTTGAGACGGCATCTGGTGAGGCTCATCTGCTCCTTGCGCTGGAACAAAATGACTGTTTTCTTCATAAGGTAACACCTCAGATGTGCTCCCTCTCATCCATGATAGTCAATAACTATAAATAACAGTAAACAACAAGGTGGTGTAATTTTAAAAGCAGGATGATGACAGAATGTGTTAACTGGTTAGACTAAAATGTGTTTAGGCTGGAAATATTTGGAAAAACTGATATACAAAAGGATGCAAATTACAGATAGATCAGAGACCAGGTAGACGTCAGTCAGATAAATATTACCTGCAAGCTACTGCTCCTCCCCTTTCCATTTGTTTTTGCCAGTGTGGCTCAGTGGTTTTAACATTAAAAAAAATGTTTAATAAGCTTCCACCTTCATTTTGCCCTACCAAGTTCAATTAGGAAAAACATGGAGTTACTATATATAATAATAAATAGTTAGTGGTTTAATTCTGTTTGGCTTTACAGTCTATTGTTAGACTTTTAGTACTTCATTGTGGCCATCTAAAGTTAAACTATATATTTATATCCTGTTGTGTAAAGTAATGTCACTCTCGCAACTGGTACGTGGAAGTAAACATCAACAATTGGCAAATTTAGATTACACAGACTTATCCACTACAGAAAAAACAGTCTTTATTTACTCTTTATATCATTATAATATTCTTTGTAATGAATACATAGCTAATATTAACCCATACTGAAGAACAAAGGAAGAACAAACTGATTAGGTTCAACACATTCCCATTTAATAAATCAGATTAAAGCTTTACATCTCCCACCGCCCTTCTTACAAAAAAAAAAACGACAACAAATAAAAACAATTCAAATGAAAAGTAAAAATAATGATTGGACACCACAAAACTGGCATCCAACTAACATGTCTTAATGAGAGCATGTCAATATTTAACCCAAAAATGAAACTTTATTTCACATAAAGAAAATGAATCCTGTTTTTAGGACCATTAGGTAACATTTGGTAACATTTTTACATTGACTAAGCACAAATCTTATATACTTGCAAAGTATAAGTGTTAAGTATATAAAAAAAATCCAATGTATTGCGTTTACCTTTTTTAATACAAAATAAAATCTGTATGATAGTAGTTTTTACTGTAATCAAAAGACTATATTACAGTAGTATGAAAGTAATGTGAACCAAAAAATATTCACAATGCAAAAAATCCTAATGGTCCTAAAATAAGCGCTTTTATTCTTTTTTTTTTAAATAGAAGAAACCATCTTTATAAATTTGATTTTGATTGAAATACAACAGAATTTCAGTTCACACAGGCACAAGTGATGATTACAATTGCCAACAGTGCGATCAATCAACAGAATACAGAATCCAACTAAAAGTGGAAGAATATTTTTTAATGCAGAGTATTTGCATTATGGCTGATATTAAATGGCAAGAAATGCTCTGCTCACATCCAAAAACCTGCCCTCAAAGTCACTCATTTTAAAGAGCGTAATGCATTTTCATAATAAGGCCTTTAGCTGTTATACAGAGGGACAATCCTATCTATTCTAGCCCTGCATATGGGGCACTTCTTGGGTTCAGGGAGGGCCCTATAGCATTCCTCGCAGGCACACACGTGACCGCACTCTAGAAACACGCAGGAGCGCTTGTGGCTCAGGCATATTGTGCATGCAGTAGGAGACACGTCATCCTCCGCCAGGTCGAGCTCCTTTAAACGTCTGCTCTGCCACTTCCTGTACTCGTCCAGTACGCTGCGCTCTTTCCTCCGCTCCTTACGCAGCACATACTGTCGCCACAGCAGGTAGAATAGCGTGGCGCAGGCAGTCAAGCCCGAACAGCACCGTCAAGACCCTCCAGAGCCGCAGGTAACCCTCTTGCTTACTCGAGGAGCGTGTCGTAGTCCAGGCGGCTGAGAAAGTACCGCAGGCCCTGCTTAGGGGTTGAAGACGAACCAGGTTGTTGTCCAGCACCAGCTCCCCTACGCCAGTCATGCTGGCACCCAGACGGAGCATTTCTTCCGTCTCCTGGATGCCCTGCGGCCGCTCGCCGCTGATGAAGTGACCGATGACGTTGGTCAGAGACTGCTGGGAGGGGTGGAAGTTCTCATAGGTGGTCTCCAGATCCAGTTCAACTGCATCGAGTGGACGGATCACTCGCACCGTTGTGGGAATGGTGTCATCATGCGGGGCCAGGTCAAAGGGCACTGGTGTTAGTGCGTTGGTGGATGAGCTTTTCACAATCATTCCTAAAAGAAAGATGTATTGACACAGGGAATTAAAATATCATTTTCAAAGATAAAATCAAAATTTGTATATAAATATAAATTATTAAAAAAAAATATATATATATATATATATTAAAGTTAAATATTTGTAATGTTTAGAATATAAAAAAAATATTATAATTATAGATAATAAATATTGTCATATTAAAATAATAAATAGCAAATATTTAAAGTATTATCTAATTATTTAAAAAAATATGGAGGTATATTTAGAGATTTAAATAAATTATGATTTAGAAAAAATATTAAAATGTTAATGTTTAAACAATAAATATTTAAATTGTAATCTAAATATTAAAATAAATACATATGCAAATTTAAATACTACAATTGAAATAGTGTAATTATTAAAAACTAAATATTACAATACACATTTTTAATATTAAAACAAGTATTCATGACCTAAATATTTGAAAAATATGTAGTTATAATTAATTATTTAAAATATACTTAAAGTATAATGATTAAAACCTTTATATTAAGAAAACAAAATGCTGATAGTGTAATTGAGATTATATCATGGTGTATAGGTTATATAATAGTATTAATGGACATTTTTACACATTCAGAACAAGTACCAAAGATGTGTTGTGCGATTCCACACCATCTTCTTCTCCTTTAGGGTCAACCTCTCAATGACTCCTTTACAGTTGTCCACAAACTGGCTGTTCAAGGTCTCCTTCACTGAGCGCACAACACCTATAGACGTATGAATAAAACACTACAACATTAAAACCCACTAATCCTATTTTTGCAAGTGTCCTCTTATTATTATCCAGCATGTCTTTATTATAGTGGGTCAATAATTATTGTATCAACATCAGCCGGTTTGACCAACAGCAGCACTGGATTAATCTCAGAAGCCATACCTTCAATAACTGCATAAGGAACACATTTTCCTGGTGCTTCATTGAGGATAGTTTTCAGGTCTGGATTTAATGACATCTTCTTGGCCTCCTGTCACACAGGTCAGGTTTAACTGATGATCTACTTCTTCAAGTGGTGGTGTTATTAAAAGAAATACATCAGGGTTGTTTTCTTACCCTTAGTCTAGCCACATGGCTCGATTTCTTCTTGTATATGGAGTACAAGACAGCAGTCAGAGCAGAACTAGTGGCCAGCAACACAATCTGTGCTGTGGAGGGTCTGCCACTGGCATCCATCCTTCAATCGACAGACCAGCTGAGAATTAAAAAATACAATGAACAACAGCTCACGATACAACTCTAGTCTACATAATAGACACGGTTAAGCGGTAATGGACAGGACAAACTTTCTCCAAGTCAATCCAATCCTAGCTTATGAACTAGGGATTCTTCAAAAGGGTTAGTTAAACCTTTTTATTTACCGTGAAAAATATGTATTGTATCATAAAATACAAATATAAACTATATCTTACTTTACATTTTTCCCACAGATATTGAAAGTAACTTAAATATAAAAACAAAACGGCTATAAATTAAGTTAGCCTGAACTGCTAGCTAGCAATGCCTTCCGATAACAACAAACTTAAATATGCGCTGAATCCTTTAATATCATTTTAGAATCTGGTGCTATTTGTAGCTGAAAATGGCACTGTTCAAGTTTAGTGTTTAACAGAATAAACATGCAACAACAAATAAAAGGGTGGGTTATTTGACTAAGTTACCTTCACTAAAGCTGTGCTGAACTCGCTGTCAGCTCAGTGCCCTTCAAAATAAAAGCTTTTTGTGAAAAGTTGACTTTCACTTTTAAAAATACGATATACAAATATATTTAAAATATGAATCCATGCAATTTTAAATAGCTTAAGATCTTCACCATAATACTTTGAAGAAAATGGCATTAAAATAAATCAAACCAAATTCATATTTATTTTTTTCAAATAAATTCCAGACGTGCAGAAAGTACCAAATCCAGTAGAAATATTGTAGTGCGTTATTTCTCGAGTCATGTATGGGTGTTTTGTATAGAATGTACATTTATGGTTTTATAATGAACATTTTTATATAAAAAAAGGGAATTATGGAATGTGACTCCAACTCTTATTCTAGTTTTCTGGAAATTATTAAAATTACTGCTTGTAAGACACGCTTGATTAGACACGCTCAGATGGTAAAATACACACGTTTTCTAAAAATAGCATTGAGATTTAAACATTAGAATGAGATTATTAGTGATCATTAGTGATAACTTATGCAAAGTTACATCTCTTCTTTTCATAGCCCGCGTGTAAATTGACAGTTAAAGGCGGGAAATCAAGTTCGACCATTGTGAATGCGAGGGACTCAATCTTCCCCCATGCTACTACAAACGGTAAAGATAAAGGTAAATTAAATTAAATTGACATTTAATATAAGTTAGGTCACAATGTTTCGTAAGCTTATATGTGAAGCCATTTCAGTTTAGACTTGAGACAACAAATGTACGTACGATCAGGGAATTTAATAGCCTAGTTAAAAGATTATTATGTTTATTTTGAGGAAAATAATAAGACGACATGTCATGGTTCTGACTTTTTTTTCAAACAACATGATGATTTTATATTGTTGCTTCCAAAAGTTTGGTAGTTAGTGGTTTATTTGTTATGATTGTTTTTTCCCTCCAGTCATCGGTGTTGTTCAGTCATTTTTTTATATTAAAGAGACAGTACACCCAAAAACGAAAATTCTGCCATTATTTACCCACCCTTATGTTTATATTTTTCCAAACCTGGATGAATCTTTCTTTATTTTGAAGATATTTTGAAGAATGTTGGTGACCAAACAGTTGACGGCCCCATAGAGTGCCGAAGTGATGACGTCACTTTGTTGGACAACTCGGAAGTTAGCGGCGCATGAGTTCCCTCGATTGAAAAGCTATGCATTTTCCCCATTGACTTTTGGAAAATCACAAAAAAATAAGATCTGTGTTCAACAAAGAGTTGTGACCCTCACACGTTTTGTCTATCAAGATAATCTTTACAAGTTAATCCAAAATGTATACATTTTGAAGCCTATATAAAGTTTAACAAACCACAAGCAGGCACAATAACGTTATAACTGTGTGTTCTATGTCATAGATCAAAACGTGAAAATATTTAGAGGCTTTGTTCACCACAGACCTCATTTCAGGCAATTTATCAAAAACCCATTCAAAAAACATTGTCTTTAGGGTGAGGGAACCGGGAGTGCTAAAATGCTAACTCACTTCCGCGTTTGGCCTACAAAGTGACGTCGTAACTTCGGCAGTCTATTGTCTTCCATAGTATTATTCCCCATACTATTCTTCAAAATATCTTCTAGTATAAAGAAATTCATACAGGTTTGGAACAACTTTTTGGGGTGAACTATCCCTTAACTGGTCCGCTTGCATTTGATGACACTGCAAATCTGGCTGTATTACAGTAGATGTCAGTGTTGAGTCATGCTCAGAGAAAACCCAGACAAAATAACTAATATTCATATTCTCCCTATCAACAATGGACCATTGAGTCATTGCAAACATGTAATTCAGTCTTCTGAAAGAAACAGCATGATTGCATCATTAATAAACTGCAAGACCTTTGCCAAAAGTCAACAGCATGAAGCTCTACAGTATGTGAATTTGCATTACAAATACTGACTGCCAAAGAGATTCAGTAAATAACTATTCATCAGAGTTGCATAAAGAACACTCCATTTCATCTTAAGCACCACACATGCATTCGCTCTTATTCTCACTAATTCATGGGATGAAAACCCAGCAGCTCTTGTTGATGAAAAGCCTATTTGAATATTAATAAACTTTTCACCAAGGAAGATTATAATGATGTCCCACAGGGTGTAAAACAGGCTCTATATAGTTCATTAAACTTAAGACAGATGATTTAATGATGACATTTAAAAGCAGCTTGGTGATTGATGAGCTGTGCACAATAGAAATGGAAAATAAATAAGAATTTTTGTTTTGCTCTTGAATGCTTGCAATGAAAAAAATGTGCGTGCAGATGATTTTTGTTAAAGATCACCTGCAGAATATGATAACAGAAAAACTTAGCATACAACTAACTTTTTACCAAGTATTAAATTATAAATTATCTGCTAAAACTGAGACCTCAGCTGCCATGATTTTACCACAGTTGTTATCTAGAACGTGGCATGTACTGTATATATATATTTAATGTGACTTATCCAATTTGATTTTACACAGAAATATCTTAACATTATTTATAGATTAGGTTCATTTAATTATTTAAAGGAGGTAAGGTTATCTAATATTTTCATTGATTTTCAAGTATAAAATTTACATTAGAGATTTATTAATATTTGTATTATTATTTTTTTCCAGATATCTACACTTTCCATCTTAATCGGCTGCTGGTGATTGAATATCGGCTTATTGGCACCCTTAGGAGGGGTTTTAGAGAAAATCACCCAACTCTAATAATCACAGGTAAAGTCATTTTTTTAACATGCTGTTTGGATATTTACAAAACGTTTAAAATAATAATAGCCATTCATTTTGATGTGATAAATGTGTAGCTTAACAGTGAGACAAAACCCAGAGCACATTTTTAAACGTTTAAATTCCAAGAAAAGATTTTTAGTATCATTAATAATAAAAAATAACAACATTAATAAATAATATAATGCAGGTTATTTTTTATTGCTGTAATCTAGTTCTCATATTATTAATGTTTATAAAGAATATAATGCTGATTGTTTTTATTGTTGTAGTCTAATGATCATTTAGTTAATGTGTCAAAAAAGCAGTATAAGTCATTCTCTTATTTACAATCAGTTATCTTCAACACAGTGTGAATGAAGTCTGTATATACCCTGTGGTGAATATCCAGCTTTTAATGTTGTTTATGTCTATATGGTGTTTTTTAATATGCTTTAAGACAAACCACGTATATATTCAACACCATTGCTGAGTATTTTCTCTTTAAAACTGTAGTGAAACAAAGACAGTCTCAAAAACATGGTTTATAATCGCTGACATCAAACTACCTTGTAACCAATCAATCAGGTCAATCGTGTGATCGTCAACGAGCTGGTGTGAGTGAGTGGAGGCGGGGCTCATTTGCATATTCAAAGAACTGCGTATATCAAACAAGGCAAGGGTGTAGTTACATTGAAGGTATTTTAAGGTGATGTTTTTTCAAGGAAAAAATCATTGACTTCAGGGGGACTTTAAGTGGTGCGGATGAATTATTGCAGTAGTTTGATGGGTTTGTAGATTTGCGTTTTGAACAAACATCAAATAATCTTTGAGGAACATCATCCCAGTGTTGTTGTGCAAGAATTATAAATATAGCATTTGAGAGGATAGGTCTAAAATACAGTAGAGTGAGTTTATCAGGCCATTCTGAGACCTTTAATAGGTTCCTCAAAAACACCAATCACTTAATCAAGATGTGTTGTTCAGTGGTGGCTGACTAATGCGAACATCAAGCAGAAACATGGGAGAAATGTCCTTTCCACATCAACAGCTGACTCACCAGAGCTCCCGCCTCAGGCCTCAGCTTTAACATTACTCACCTTGTTGAGGGAACGAGCAAACTGTTTGTGTAGGTTGCCGTTCTTTACCCCTGAAGAGACTCAGACAAGAAACACAGTGTTCACTCAAGCATGGATTAGAAAAAGTATAGACAGATGGGCAGGCGGGCAACACACGGGAAGTGCTGGATACCAGATGTGTCTGCATTAGTGCCGTAGAGCGCATAGATGGAGGTGTGCAGCCAGGGATGCTGATGTACTCTCACACACTCCTGCTTCACACTGAAATTACAGAATGTTTCCAGATTGACTGTATTTACATGATGATTCTGAACAGGACATTTGTCCGGGGCCCCTAAAAGGGATAGGATAATGGAAACAAATATTTTTATGTTTATGTTTAACCAAACGGTTCAAGGTCCAAATGAGAGTTTCAGTGCAGCTTCAAAGGGCTTTAAAATCGACACCAGACGATGAATAAGGGTCTTATCTAGCGAAACGATTGCTTATTTCAAAAATAAATAAAAAACGTTAAGTTTTATAAGCACAAATGCTCACCTTGCTCTGTTCTGTGATGCGTGTTCGTAACTCTCCTGTTCAAATTCATTCATCAAAATGAACAAATCTTTTTACGAGTTGCTTCATTCATTTCGTTCGTTGAAAAAAAGGTGTTCATTTTGATGAACGAGTTCAAACAGGAGAGTCACGAACACGTATTATCGAACAGAGCAAGGCCAGCATTTGTGCTTATAAAACGTAAACTTTGTTATTTATTTTTGAAATGACCGATTGTTTCACTTGATAAGACCCTTGTTCGTCGTCTGGTGTCGTTTAAAGCCATTTGAAGCTGCTCTGAAACTCTCATTTGGACCTTGAACCGTTTGGTTCCCAATGAAGTCCATTATATGGAGAAAAATCCTGGAATGTTTTCATCAAAAACCTTAATTTCTTTTCAACTGAAGAAAGAAAGAAATTGACATATTGGATGACATGGGGGTGAGTAAATTATCAGCAAAAGTTTTTTATAAAAGTGAACAACTCCTTTAACAATTTTTGGGACCCAAAATGCTACATAATGCATGACCTAGATGGCACATTTGATTCTGGATGCATTACATTGATCAGAAGTTATAGTAAAGACACTTATTATACTATATATATATATATATATATATATATATATATATATATATATATATATATATATATATATATATATATATATATATATATATATCAAACAATATACCATACTGGTTCAATCAAAAAGAAATACAATAAAAATATTGTAAGTCTTGCACTACAGCACAAAATCTATACCTTACTAATAAATGGTTATTTTTCATAATACCATTTTGCTGTCTGTTGCAAAATCCCACACTAAATAATGAAAAACTTCAGCACTGTAATAATGCATCATGACCGAGTTTCTTAGGAATCAGACATGATTGACTGTCAAAACTATGTAGAAAATGAGTAGTAGACGCACAAGAGAATTTTAGTATTTTGTGCTTTATGCATTCTTTGTCCAGCATTGTCACCCAAAAACTGAATGATGACCGACATCCATCATCGGTCCTTAAGGTTTTGCCATTTATCCTGAGCCATGATGTGATTGGAGAGCCTCCTCAAAGGATGAATAATGATTCTTTTTGGCAACGGCCTGCATCACAGTAATGCTAATTTCCGCTCTCTACAAACTTCAGCAGAGAGCCTCATTTGCATTCGTAGCTTTACATAATGAAAATGCAAAAAAGGCTGAATCAGGCCAACTTCTTGGACATTTTGTGACATAATACGCAACGCTGTTTAATGTTTGTTTTTTATTTAATTTCTAATGTACTGCTGATGGAGAGGAAGTTAGGGGCCAGCTGCATTATGCATCATCAAAACATTGCATTAAGATATGCTCTATGGTTTCCATTAGACCATAGCAGCAAACCATACATAAAATAATGAATCAAAAACTAAGCCCAATTAGTTTGGGCTGCTCAACCAAGTCTAATTTATCATATTTTTATTTATACACAATGTAGCAATAAGGAATAATATCTCTTACACAACGCCTCTTAGACATTTCATAATGTGACGGCAATTCCTTGAAGAAAGAACAAGTGAATCATCTCTTTAAAAGTAAATGATACAACCCTCTGCGGCTGCTTTATATTCGTTGAGTACGCCTTGTATAGTTGCAGGTATTGCTCGGCTCTTGGCGCTGGGTCCATTTTCTCGAGGAGAGTGTTCACTCTTATCAGGCCAGCTCATTCTTTACAGCGAGCAGTCCACAGACCTTGTGTTCGGCCATAAATCACACATCTATGAGATCGACCCCTTTTCCCCTTCGTTCTGCCTAAAGCCTTTGGTACATGACACTGTATTGGCTTATTAAGGACAGCAGACGCTGATTTGATTAGATGGCTGCTGTCTGTGGGGAACAATTTAACAAAAATGGCCTGACAATTTAGTGTTCTGTAGAAACAAAATGAGGAAGATGTGTGTTTATGCTGATTTGTGCTGCATCCAAAATCAAATACTTCCCTACTACATAATGTACGCCAGAAGAGTATTGTGTCTGAATACGTGGCATTGGAAAAACATTAGATTCTGAAGTGCGTATTTGATGGACATTTTACTATCTCCCGGTAGGGAATGGGCTCTATGATGTATTTCCGGTGAAGGTCTAAGGATGCTGGATTACTTCCGCCGATTGTAGAGTCCTATGCTATACTGAGAATTTATATCGGCTTTTATACTCTATGGCTGTGCTGAAGAAACATTAGTCACAAAAACAGACAAAACAGCCACCCCTCATTTTGTTTATGCTTCTTTGTTTATTATATTAAATTAACATATATATATATAATGACATCTAAACGTATTAAAGTTTTGTTTCAAAGATGGTAGGACAGTAAATTTTGAAGACTCTGCCATAATCCCGTTTTCCTCGGTTTTCCTATATGCTTTAAATCTCCCCAACCGGAAACTAAAGCAGCCTTGCATCAAACTTTTGCATGCATATTGCCTATTTATGAATGGAAAGTTAAGCGACGCAACTGACGCTGGTAGGTCACATGCAGTGTTGGGGAGTAGTTAACTACAAGTAGCTTAGCTACTAACTTAACTACATTTTTCAGTAGCTTGGCAGTAGCTCAGTTGCTTTTTAAACAGTGTAGCTTTTCCAGTAGCTAACTACATTTTGCAGCAAGTAGCGGTGTAGCGCGAGCAAAAGCTACATTGCTACATTGTCGGCTAGCCATAGCGCGAAGCAAAGATATTCTTCTTGTTAGATTACAAACTAATTTTTTGCCATTATCGCCACCTGTTGTTTAATCACGCATCTTGTGGCTAACGGTTCACTGACGTACAGAAGTGGGTTGACACACCCATGTTATGATTATATAGCAAGACGTGACGGCAGATTTGGAGGATGGAGAAACAACTAACGTTAATTACCCATGGCCTTATTTGTCCAATCGGTATTTTTGAGAAAATGTTCTTCATGCAATTTACGTTGGATGTATATTTCGTTCTTGCAATGTTGTAGGCTGTTTGTTGCACTTTTGACAAACAGTCAGAGTGTTGTATGTAATAAAACAATACTCTTTGAAATCGTAATTGCATTGCCTTGTTTTAAACACTAAATATTTTACTTAAAACATTCCTCAGACACTCATTCAATTATTTATAATATACGTTGTTCAAAAAGCAAAAGTAGTTTCAATGTAGCTAGTTACTTTTTGATTGTAACTTGTAGTATAGCTAACTACTTTTCTAAACATGAAGCTTGACTGTAGTTAAACTTACGAGTAGCTTGTAGCTTGTCAAACTACAGTTTCAGAGTAGCTTCCCCAACACTCACATGACAGTTACAACATGGTGGATGTAGTATGTCCGAATTTTATTCATACCATCACAAACTGCTCTGAGACTTGGGTGAAGATCCAAATGCAATTTTATTGGTGAAATCCAAAAATATGAATCCATGTAACAGGCAGGGGGTCAAAACCAAGGCAAACAGTGACAAAGTCCAAAACACAGGCCAACAGGGAAATGAGCAAGACCATAAACCATGACAAGGGAACCAAGAGAGAGCGCTCAGTAGCAAGAATTCACAAAGATTGAGAGGAAGACACAGGGCTTATATACACAGACATTAACAAGCTAATGACACACCAGCCCATTCTCATCCCAAGGCGTCATCTAACTGACGCTTTTGACCATACGTCAACATCCGACGCCTTAGGGCACCCTTTAGCATCAGTTAGATGATGCTATCCTAGTGGTCTAACCCTAACCTTACCCCAGACCTAAACCTACCAGCGTCATCTAACTGACGCTGAAGGTAAAGCATCAGTTAGATGACGCCCAGGATAGCGTCATCTAACTGATGCTAAAGTGTGCCCTAAAGCGTCGGATGTTGACGTATGGTCAAAAGTGTCAGTTAGATGACGTCTTGGGATGAGAATGTGTTGGACACACAGGTGGATGTAATCACAATAATGGAAAAGGACTTGGAAGGAGTGGCTATAACAGGCACTGTGACAAATACGACCCATACTTGTGACTTGTGGTTGCTCAGAAAATCCAAACAGCTTGATTATTGAGTGTTTAGACTTTTTGAGAAAAAGAAAATTGGATTTTTTTTTCATTGGTTGTTGTGTCCACACACTGCAAAGACACATTTATATGTAAAGCATATAAAAGTGAATCGATGACCCCTTTAAGTCTCATTGAGGACATGTGAGGAAATGGCTCATGATAAACGATGTTCTGCAAAGGAGCCAAAAAGAAGTTACAGTGAATACGGTGCATTCAGCACTGAGCAGCGTTTCTCTCGGCTCCAATCACGAGGGCAACGGCGCAATAATGCCTGTGTGCAGTTTTCCCCTGTTGGCTGGCTCAGATGAAGAAGTCTAATGAGCACAGGAGACAAATGTGAATTGGATGCCTGTATCGCTGTTAATTGTCAGGCACAGCACAAACAGTCCCATTTCTCCATCCAAATTAAACAAGATAAGTTGCGTTTAACCCTACTGTACTTTGAAGGAAACCTGCAATGGTTTATTGCTCTGATGAAAATATAATTGCTCTTTTATGAATTGGTCATTTGACCCCAAAATTAAAAGGGAAAAATAAAGAAAACATCATTTGTATAAAGACCTGTTTAAGAAATGTCTCATAAAAGTAATTAATCTTGGCATTAGGCTTCACAATTTGAAATATATTTAATTATTTAATTGCTGAGTATTTAAAAAACAATATATATATATATATATATATATATATATATATATTTATATATATATTCTTTACTGTAAATGAGAAATTTTTTTGGATTATGGTATTTGGAAAGAAACAATATTCTTTCATAATATATTATTATTTAATAATAATATATATGGTATAAAAAAAGAAATAATATTTCTTTGAACTAAATTGTTGATTAAATTAACTGTAGATAATAATGTTATAATGCAACAAATCAATTTTTTTGTTATGCAAAGTAGGCTATAACATATACTGTAAGTATAATTTAATAATTTCTTTTATTTTTTTATTTTTGAGGTAAAACATGACCCTGCACATAACAGCTGTTTGATCCTGGACCTTTTTTTCATATAGAGATCATGATTCTCACACGATTCTGAATAGACAACTAAACTACCGGTAAATAAACTTTAACTCAACTCATAAATAGTTGACTATTTAACGGACTCACTCATTAATAGTTCTCTTGTTCTTGTTTACTGTTTAAATTAGATTTTTTTGAACAAATCTCTTGAATGAATGATTCAATGACAAATACATTTTTAACAGTTTCTAATCGGCACCTACAGATGCAATGATGCAATTGGTACAATCTTTATTTGAAGCATAATGTTACTTTAAAATGGTGATTTAGCCTAATCTATCTTGATCGCTACCACAGACATTAGTGTTTCTATCCAAACCTGGGATCATGTGGATTAGTGTAAATAAATGACTGAAATAATGAAACTGTGTGTTGATACATGACTCTCTACGCAGATTTGAATGTTCGCTTTGACCATACTTGTCAAAAAGTTTAGACATAGCCAAATTGTAGTCATTTAAAAATAAGATCAGTGTGGGTGTTTGTTATCTTTTAACGAATAATCGTGCTGCTCTACTGCTCATATTCTTTTCAAAGTTGAAATTTGCTTCTGAACAGACACAAGTCTGTCTATCCAGAAGTCTCACAGTTACACACAGCCCTCTTGTAAATCACGACCAAAGTCTTAATTTCATCAAGATCTCCTCTTTCCTCGTTAGTAAAAGTCACAGAGTTAATTAATTCCTTCACACCATCCTCTTTCATATGCAGATGAGATGCTATTCTGCCACACAGAAGGCTTTAATAATGCATTCACTTGGATAGGGGAGCTGGTGTCCCATTTTCTGTTGCTGGACAGAATGTGTGATCCGGGACAGCTTGCACGAATGCTCTTCCTTTTCCTAGAGTCCGAACAGAAAACAGGCTAAATTGTGACTGATATTGAATTTAATCAAAACATTGCCTGAAGTCGATCCTTCTGCAGATGTTTCCCAGTTTCATTCATCAGCTGGGTGCTTGCACAGTGCCCATGGCAGATATATATCAGTGTGAACTGTGCACATCAATCCTCGTAATGTCGCAGGCTCTAGCCCTGTCCTCTCAGAGTTAATCTTCAAGTTGTCATGGGCATATTCTCTAAATTACAGGCCTGCTTTATATTGTCCCCATTAGGTCAAGGCAATACGAACGCCACTGCAAGATTCATTTCACTGTCGCTTTCAGTCAAAAATCATAAAGGCAGCCGCATGCTTACATGGCCACATCACTGTCCACTCTAGGAAACCAAACGCTTTGCCATTTATACTCCTCACAAAAAGAGCTGTCTCTCGTAATGGACTGAAACAAGTGTCCTACCCTTCAGGACAGCTCCCTTGAAAGGATAAAAATAGATATAAGTTGGTTTCAGCTTGTGCCGTCGGGTTTCACTCTTTGTCATATGGAGCTGTGTGATTCCAGGACCAGGTTTTGGGAGAAAAACATTTAAACTTTGCCGTTTGTAACAAGGGCATGTGAGGACTCGGGCATTAATAGGCTTTAATTAATTGTTTACCATGTCGTTATCCTAGAATGTCTCAATTCATTTTTCCAGTATCTTCTGTATGTTTGCAATGACTGCCTCTGCATTATTTAAATATAGTTTTTACATTGTGGTTTATTATATATATTATCTGATAAAACATTCTCCTAAACAGCACACACAATTGCATTCCCAGAGAATCCATTCTTATTTATGAGTTTAATAACATTGATTGAACTAGTATAACTCTCAACCTGTTTCATACCCACTTGTGCATCTGTGTGAATGTCCGCATGTAAATCTTTAAGTCTTCTACAGAAAAATATGGAAAATGTAGAGGAGTGTTTGCCATTGCTTGACGTAGTTTCTCAAAACAACACCTTAAAATTTCTGCAACTGTATAAAGCACATGGATATTTAATGAGTCCAGCACTGACGCAGTTTGATTGGTCAACTCTTTTGCTTAACTCAGTGTAACATTCCTGATCCTTGTAGTTGGTGAATCTCATTTAACTGGTCAAGAGCATGGCCAGATTGTATTTCCCTACTACAAAATCTAAGTTTAGGAACATTAAGTTTTAAAAATGGTTTTTGTCCCCCCAAATTCTAACTTCCCTATTGCAAAAAAATGTATATTACTTGGAATTCAATATATAGTAGCTGTCAACTTTCCCGTTTTTTCCGGGTTTCTCACGTATTTTAGCTCTTTTCCCGCTGTCTTCCCATTTTAGTGTTTTCCCATAAAATATCCCATATTTTTACGCTCTGACTGTGTGAGACGTAAGCTCGAACAGATTCGCTTTAAGTCGTTCATCCTCGGACGTGGCGCCGCACGCGCTGGTACAAAAAAAGCTATACACAGCCATGCGAAATGATGTCTTGCCGGTCTTGCGCATCCAGCTTGTCAGGTTTGCCGCACTCGTGCGGACACATCGAGTATGAAGGCTTTACTCCATGTCAGCGCACGCTCTAATAGGTAAAGGTGCACAGACCTCTCCCAATCATCTCCTACACTCGGCCTCCGAAACACCACTAACTCCCCTCCGTTTCCCCAAAGCCCGTCGGTAATCATAAGCTGATTTTAGAGTTTTTAAACATTCTCTATGATATATATATATATAGCTTTTTTAATGACACACTATCTCTTTCTCTCTCACGAATATGTAGGCTAGTTATAAAGTCTTTAGACTTTTAATGGTAAGTGCTTTATTTTTAAAGTTTGAGGGTAAGAATCATGTAAAAGGAAAAAAAAATCCCTTATTTTGGGGATGGATTCTGGGAAGTCTCACTTATTTTCAATGTTCAATGTTGACAGCTATGGCAATATATATTTAAGTATTTAAGCATTAGTATTTGTTGGACTGCTCCTAAATTAATGGTCATTAAATTGTTACATTTTTTGACAGAAATGACAATCTAATATGAACTGAATATGTTCTTTATACTTTTTATGAGATTTGCGCTGGATGGTGGACAAGGGCTTTACAAAGGCTTAACTTTGGTTTAAAAGCAATGCTAACACTATTTTTTAAAATTGCAAGTGTGAAACATTGCTTAAAAGGATAGTTCTCTCAAAAATGAAAATTTTCATAATTTACCATAATGTCGTTGCAAAAAAAGCCAAGAAGATATTTAGATTTTTGAAGAACTCTGGGAACCAAATAACATTGTAGCAAACATTTACTTTTTATGTAATGTATGAACAAAACAAAACTCTGAGACATTTCTCAAAAAAATATTAAAGATTCCACAGGAAAAAAAGAGTATTGCAGATTTTGAACAACATGATGGTAAGAAAATGTAGGGTTAAAATTGTCTTGACCCAGGATTAAACCTTGTGTGATGAAGCATGAGTGCTTCAACACTTTAAAATAGTCAGCAACTAAGCAGTTAACTGCTTCAGCCTGCTCTATATATGTTCCACCCTTTTGTTCTGTGAATGACTAACATAAAAATCAACACAAAAATTCCCCTGCGTGTAATAACAGCTCTGTAATGACTGATTGGGAATAGGAACCGATCCATCAAACGGAGAAGTAATCTCAGAGTGACAGGAGCAGTTCCACTCCTCTGCGCAGTCTATCGGATTGATGGAAATGCTTCTCGATGTAATGCATAACTGCTGACCTGCCCCGGCAGAACGACTCGTCCAATACACTTCAGCCCAAACAGATCCTGAGACTAAGACACTGTAGGGAACATTGAAAAGGCTCATCAGCTGCAAACCATCTAACAAATAATTGCTTAAAAGTGACACTGGTTTTAGTAGGAAAGAAAAAATATTCAAGTTTCATTCTGTAAAGCACATTCATTACTTCATTACGGTTTTGTTATATGATTAGTTCACCCAAAAATACAGTTGTGTCAATATTTAATTAGTAATTTAATCAAAAATCTTTTTTTTTTCTGTGTAGCACAAAGGGGGAGATTAATAAATACTAGTTGCTTTTTTCCATGCAATTATAAAGTAATAAGGACTGGAGCTTTTAAACTTTAGAAAGAATTCAAAAGCTTTATAAAGTGGCCCATAAAATTTGTGTGCCATATTTCAAGTCTTTTGAAGCCAAATGATATTAGCTTTGTGTGAGATATCAATGTGATATCGACTACTTTTATAATACTTTTAGGTTTCTTTTACATCCCTTTGAAACTCCAGGCCCAGTTCATTGTGAATGCATGAAAAAAAGAAGATCAATGAAATTCCCCCCTTTTTTTGTTCTCTATGTAAGAAAGTCATTTAGGTTTGGGAAAACATTTGGGTGAGGAAATAGCTATTTTAATTTTTGGATGAACTAGTCAGAAAATGGTAAAAGCTATTATCAAAAGCCTTAATCATTAATAAAAGAGGAATTGTCCTGCTCTTGTCCAATAAACCTGGCATTGTAATATTACGAATATCGTTGGCTCCTGGGTGAATTGCTTTTGTTCCCCTTTTGGAAAATAAATGCAAAAATGTAAAAGTATATAAAATCAACTTGAATAGTATGAAAATTATTTATGAAGTATAGAGCAGAATAGTGACGCATAGCTTTTATTCTCCTGCTGGAATTGCAGTGAAATTATAGTTGAAAAGAAAGTGATTCATCCTTTCAGGCAAAATTGTGAACATGTTCAAATGCCAAGAAGCACATGTTCCTCTCAGTCATTTCAGGTTCTGCAGCCTACGCACTTGCAGCACTGGACATTTAATAACCATGTTAACATGTTCTAGCACCTTCTTCTTTTAGAGTCATTACGTAAAGTCATGTCCTGTACTTTTCTGAGAAGACAAATGAATTAAATTAGGGCTGGGCGCTGTGTGTTTTGGGGGGTAGAAATGACTTCCGGCATAAACCGATGGTAGAAATGACTCCCAGCAGGTCAACGTATTCCTGTAGGACAGCATTAGGTGAGAAGACTGCGAGGGCTTTGAAGGAGTTAAAACGAGGACCGTCGAGGCTTCAAGCCCAGCGCTGATCAGCACTCAGTGATGCAGGAGGAGGAGGAAGAGGAAGGAGGAGCGAAAAGACCAGCTGAGCCTTTCTGCTTTCAGTCTCTCTTCAGCGAGTGCCAGAGCAGTTTCCTTTGCTGTGCTTCTCTGAGAAACACACACACCAGAACGCTTCATTGCTGGTTGGGGGAGAGTGCTAAATCTATTTCTCTCTCTCCGCCTGGATCATGCTGCCCTGGAAAAGGAGTAAGTTTGTGCTTGTGGGGAATGAGTCCAAAAGCAAGCCAAAAAGTCTCGGAGCCGGGCTCACCTACCATTCCCTGCTGTCGACTTTGCTCCACTCCTGTCCGGACCTCGTTCCCGATTGCCCGTTCCAGTGGCTGGGGAGCGTCTTCCACAGTAAACGGCAGAAAGTGGAACTCAATAAAGAGGAACCCACCTACAAGGTGCGTTACCTGGGCAGCGCGGTCACCATCATGGCTAAAGGTGACGACTGCACGCAGGAGGCGGTGGCCAAGATTTGGACTCGCAGCAACTACGGCGAACAGAGTGCCAAGATGAAGCTCACTGTCGGGCCGCATGGCATCCGCTTGGGGGCGGATAGAGGTGGCAAAAAGAAGCCCGTCCACCTATATTCCCTGAACCGCATCACGTACTGCGCAGCTGACAACTTTCGGCCCAAGATTTTCGCTTGGATTTACAGGCATCAGGTGAAGAATAAAGCGGTGGTGCTACGCTGCCATGCCGTCCTGTTGCCGAAGGCGGAAAAGGCCAGAGCGATAGCGCTCAGCCTGTACCAAAACTCAACGTCCGCATTCACGGAGTTCAAGCGACTAAAGCGCCAATCTGACTTCCGCCATTGCCAGCAGCAGCTGTTGGGTGAAGACATTGTGCCTCTTATGCCGCTTCGGAGACTCCTAAATGGCCAATGCCACTATCAGCCACCTACAGAAAAGCCTGGGAGCGCCACACGGCTCTCTTCGATTACTGAGGAAGAGGAGGAGGAGGAGGACCGAAAGGGGGATGCGCAATCCGACAACACCGGCACATCCAGTCCCCTTCCGGAGAAAGATCTGGGGAAGATCGTAAATAGACTGAGACGAGGTTTCGATTACCAGCTGGGATGAAGCACAGATGACTATCAGCACTCTGGTGTGAGGTCACATGGATACAGTTTAGCGTCTTCACCACTGAGCCTCTGTCCTGTCGCCTTTCCTGCCAACCCAGTCTTGTCTGGTACGTCCATCGATGCACCGTGAACCAGCCCTCCGAAACTTGGGGACTGTTGGCACTCACGATGCTGCTTGCAGGGGAACTGTTCCAAGAGATGCATGGAGAGGGAGAACCAGTACAAGCACAATACAAGGAGGACCATAGGTACACCAATCATTTGGAGTTGGTCGGGAGCTTACACCGAAAAGCCTTTATCTTCCCCCCGACATCAAGCAAAGCTTAAACTGCACCCGAAGACAATAAAGCATTCATCTTGTACTCAAACCACCTTGTTTTGTTTTTTTGAGTACATGCCAAGTGCTGTAGACTGACGGATTATTAGAAGGAACATTAAAATGTGACTTTTTGTACAGCCAGTCTGTCTTTTGATGTTTGTAACTGTCCCCCAGTGACCTCTCTCGACAGGCTCAGCTTCAATGGGATGCGGTTAAAGCTGGTTTATTGGCACTGGGAGCCGCACTAATGAATTAAACCATAACTTAGGAATCGAGTCGTTGAGTTGACATGTTTACTGCTACCATTCGTCACAGCTCTGCTAATCAGTAATGAATAACAAGTGGAGGCATCACCTGTGATGTTCAAGATGGGCTTTTAAAAATGTTTTTAAACGTTATCAATTTTACACTGTGATTTGTCTGGGACCAATGGCAGCCATGCATCTTGTGTTTATACAAACGAGCTATTGTAATTTATGCTGAATTTGTGTTGGTGTAATGCGTTAGTCATAAAAACTCATTTTTATGCTGTTCACATGAAGGTCGCAGCTTCCATCTGTCAAAGCTATGTGTTTTGTAATTTCAGTGCACTGGAAACTGGGGAAAACCGTAAAACATTTTTCTACTACTTCCATCTTTTTTCTGCACAATGGGACACTGTCGGTGTGAAAAATTGCCAGATGTTGCATAATAAAAATGTTTGCTTATATTTATCATGAATACTTAGAGCCCCAGCTTTCCATTTATTTCATCTCAGGATGATCGGATTGAGTTTGTTTGAAGGATTTGAAAATGCAAACTGCTGATTTTCAGGCTGTATTTCAAAAGATCATTTCTTGCTTAAATAAATATTTAATTCTTAGAAAAGGAAAAAAATAATGTCCATTGGCATCATGTGAGGCTGGGAAATGAACTGATTTCATCTGTTGCTGAGGGGCATTTAGCTTTTCCCTCAAAGTGGGGCAATTAATCAGCCGATTGAATTGTTGAGATTGTAAGCATAAAACACCTGGGCAGGCAGCGCAGAGCTTTCAGCTTGACATGAAATCTGCCAGAAGAGGCTTCAACTGCCTCTCAGCACATAATTGATTAAATCGGACAAAAGGACAAGCACATAAATAAGCAAAACTCCATAAGATCTGCATCCAATTCACCATCAGATCTGCTTTCGGAAGTGCAGTTGAAAACGGTTTCATTACTGGTGCTTGCTTGGGCAAATATTGCTATTGCTTCGGTTTAGGCAACAAGGGTTGTGTGGATGATTTATTCCTCAAATCGTGTCACTTGAGGAGAGATGTATACTTTCTAAGTAATTATACCTGCAGTTCTCGATATTAAAGGAGGAACCCAAGCCATATCTAGAGACTTAAGGGCGTATTCTTGACTCTAGCCAATGGGAAACCACCCTTGCAAACAACTAGAACACCTTTAAAACTGCATAGCAACACCTTGGCAATCATGCAGAAAACCCTTTGTGGCACTTTTTCTACATTAAGGGCCAGATTTACTAACAGCTTGCGCCTGCAGAAACCTTTTGGAGTTAAACTCTTTAAGTAGGATATTTATACACCACTGACAACATAGTTGTGTATATTATAATGCATTTCCATCTACAGATCCTCCTAAATATTATACAACGCACCTTTAGTCCCAGACTAAAATGCATGTTTGAGCTGTTTTAACTGAAAGCAATTTGCACTGACATATTTTACTGTAAAAAAAAAACGGCAGCTGTTGTTGCCAGAACTTTTCCCGTTTAAAATACGGTAGGAACGTTAATGGTTTTACAGACTTAACTTAATTTACAGTAATAAACCGTATTTTACTTATCTGATAAATAAATAAATCTGATTCTCTGATTATCTGATAAAATGTTGCTTTACCAACCTTTTGTAAAAAATATATATGTTTTGTACCGTTGTAATACACCTACAACCAATAATCACCGCAGCAGTGATGAGAGTCACATGATCTATCAAAGCTCATCACAAGTAGTCTTCCATAAGAAGGTTAATACTTATATAAAGAAGCCGCACAGTGTCATTCACACTAACATTAAACACCATCATGGTAACACACATGAAATAAAAAAAAATGCAATAAACATTCATTTAACAACATTAAATGTAACATAAAACCCGAATGTACATAACTGATTAGGAAAAAAAACAAAACAAGAAAACTAAGAGGAACCATAGTTATTTGGTAAAAGTGTCACACAGGGAATTGTGGGAATGTCAATTTACCTTTTTTCACTGTAAAATGAGTTTCAAAAACTGTAAATTTAACGGTATTTTACAGTAAAAGTATATCACAGTTATTTACCGTATATAGTACGGAAACTTTCTGTTAACCAATTAACAGTTTTGCACATTGTAGCATTTTTAGTATTTTACCGTTAAAATCACGATTATTTTTTACATTTATGCTACTTAATGTCATAACATTGAACAAAAGCCTAATACTGTATTAATCTCTGTTTGTGAAACCAAGACTAAATGAAGTGTACAACTCGCAGACTGATGCTTTTAGAGCTTGACAAATGTGGTCACCATTAACTGTTGTTGCATAAAAATATAGTGTTGGATAAAAAAAACAACTTTTCTACTAAATGTCTCCTTTGTGTGACAGAAACAAAGCAAAAAACTGGAAACACTTTACGTAAAGCCCTTAATGCAATATAAAGACCTCAAACTTTAGAATTTTAGTATTTGTAAATGACAGATTGACGTCCTAATCTGGACGTTTAGTGGTTCAGATGGACACCATTTTGTCCCTGGGATGGGATTCTGTAAGTGTAATCTCACCTCGAACTCTCTAACTGTTAGAAAGTTGAGTGTGTGAGTGACAGAATAATGGCAGTGAAGAGTGTTACTTCTCTCCTGTGAGCCTCAATGAAAGTGTTAATAGCCTCTTTTGGAGGCACAGAGGGGAACAAGGTGTGCTGGGTTGGGACATAATATCAATGAGCCATCTTTCAGGCATACAGAGAGAGAGTGATAAAAAGGATGACAGCCCTGTTTGGGTGTGTGTGTGATTAAAAACAGAGAGATAAAGAGAGAGACGTGCATTTGTATTCCTCAGCAGCACCGTTCTCTTCTCTTGAACTGCAGAGCTGTATTCTGCATTATTACTTATAAACACACACTGTACCGGATCAGAATTCCCTGAAGGCTCAATCATAAATAATGAATTTCTTGAGAAATATTTGCACACATAGTTAGAGAGCAAAGATGTTAACTCTATTCAAACTTAGTTGAGCAAAGCCTTGATTGTGTTTAACCTCTAAATAAAGATGCTTTTATTTAAATCTCTAAAACAAATAAAAGGCAAAATAAGAGAAACCTAAATAATTTCCGGAACAGATTTGGCAAGAGTGCAGAACTGAAGGTAGTTTAGTATAAAATGTTTTGTATGCATTTTTGGGTTAAGTTCAGGGTTAAAACCCAGTTATTGTAATAAGTATACAGCATTTACATCGGGAACGTGGCTGGGAAATAAAGTGCTACCTACTGTAGTTTAATAACATCAAGAAAATTAAATGTTGAAATACATAAGAACGGGCTGTTTATCTACACATTTAAACAGTAATATTGTAAAATTTTACTTATTTAAACAGTAATATTGTGATGTATTATTATAATTTTTACACTGTAAAAAATGATTTTTTGATGAAGTAAATACTATGAAAAAAAAACAATGTAATTTAATTGAAAAACTTAGTTCAGGCAAGAATTAAAAAAACGAAGTAAATTCCATATCAGTACTTAATTCAAGCGAGTAGAAATGAAAGTGTAAATATCAACTCAATAAAATTAAGTAAATATTACTCAACTTTTCTGATACTGGGGTTCCCATCATGCCCTGGACCTTGAATAATTAATGAGGCTCGTTTTTCACTAGTTTCCAGCTGTATTTACACTGTTTTATCATTGATTTTTGTTGTCAGTTTTAGTAACTTGCCATTTTGTGACATTTCGAGTAAATTTTTTGCTGAAAATGACACATTCAAACACAAAAACGACCCATCAAATGTTACCACCATTGTCTACCAGTATTGAGGTGTTTGCATTCACATGATGTTTAACATCTGACATAATGTAATATAAATTACTTAGATGATCTAAGTAAAGCACATACTATAAATGACTAATAAAACAGCTTTATTTATCAAGATTATTGTTTTTGTGAAATGTAATACAACGGCAAAGGAAATACTTAATTCCATATTCCAAGTAAATTTAACTTAAAGATTTCTAATTAAAGCTACTGATGAATATGTTTAGGTTTTTACTTGGCAAATCTTTGTAAATTTACTAGCATTTTCTGAGTGAGATAATTTAGCAAGCATTTTTCAAGTAAATCCTACTTAAATTTTTTTACAGTGTACAATAAATGTTCAGAAATCATTCTAATATGCTAATTGGTGCCCAAATAAACATTTATAATTATTATTGTCAATGTTTAAGACCGATTTTGCGGCTTAATATTTTTTGTGGAAACCTTTGATGAATAGAAAGAACAAAAAGAACAGCATATGGATATCTTTTTGTAACATTATAAATGCATTTACTGTTGCTTTTGATCAATTTAATGCATCCTTATTAATAAAAGTAGTAATTTCTCTAAAAAAAGTGTATCTTGGTAGTGTATATAAAGAGCATTCCTGTAATTAAACATTGGAGCAAATATGTTACTCAATATCATCCTGGTATTATTATTTGTGCTTTCCAAAAGAATAAATGACTCCCAAGTTGACTTCCTAATTCAAAATGCATCAATGAAAGAAAAATAGCAAATGCTTTCATGTTAACTTTAGATCTTTATTTAAATAAAGATAATAATGTATTCAAAAGGAACACAGTGTAATCCTAACACACAAACGGCTGCATGAAATGAGATCGCCTGCAGTATAATTGTTATGCAACACTATCATAAATCAGGCTAAAAACTTGTCCACGCTGATCCATAGAATCCGAGACGAAAAAGCTTATCTGTTATTAGTGCTATAGAGAGCAATATACTCCAAACACAAGCCACCCACAAGGGACCTGGGCTCACTGACAATGAATTTTGCATGACCTTTCAAAAACAATGCTTGCACACCTTTACGACCGTATATTTTATGGTGGATGAAAGATGTTATTCTCTGTTAAAACTGATCAGCATCTGCACTGTTATCTAAGCTATTGAATCTGTGTGACTTGAATAATTCAGTGTTTTCATCCACAATATTCTCTTTGCTTGGGTGTTTTCTCAACTCATATTTCTCTGCAGTTCTAGAACAAGATGAGGAGAAACTTTAATGGGGAGAGGATTCTTCAAAGATCCAACTAGATCTTTGATGTTGAACATCAAAATTTCACTCGCACAAAAGTAAAGAGAATAAGGCAGGTTAATTTGCCCATGAGAATCAGATGTTTAAGACTAGTACCATTAAAGAAAATGTGAAATCAAAATCGACCCATTCATTAATGCACAGTATTGATTATTAAATAACTTTCCTGCTTATGTAACAAGTAAAATTTTTTTAAGGTGTTTGAACAAAGATGTGTGTCCACAGTCTTTGTAAACAACCAGCCTATAAAATCCACCCACTCCTGTTGAATTTCATTTATGAAGTGGTATATATTTGCACAAATAATTTTACGCCGGACTGCTTCACAAACGCGGGCCAGTTCAATTCTGGATTTGTTGTTTCTGAAATATTTTTAGATTAAAATGACAGTACGTGCTGTAGTCGATTAGTTGAATCAACTTAACTCCACAAAAACTACATACATTTATCCACTAACCATTCAGGAATGTCCATTTGCATTCTAAAAGTTAAAATTTCTCTCCATCATCTTGTTTGTAAGACTGAAAAACGCTACTGACCATTTTTAGCATTTTGATTGCATGACATTCTCCAGTTTTGTTGTTTTGTTGAGTATCTGTAAAGGCCACGCCCTCTTCTGGAAAGGGGCTCATTTGCATTTAAAGGGACACATACACAAATGTCATATTTTTGCTCACACCCAAACAGAAGCGAATTTGACAAGCTATAATAAATGATCTGTGGGGTATTTTGAGCTGAAACTTCCTGGGACAACAGAGACTTATATTTTGTGAAAAGGGGCGTTATAGGTCCCCTTTATTTAATCAGTCTGGAAATCTGGAAGCATTTTTAACATGCTTTATATTTGGAAAAGACTTTAGATGCAAGACGGTGCACTCATTTTACGAAGAATGGGAGAAAAGGCAAAGCGCAACAGACCCCTTTTCTATCAGTAAACATGGTGACGTTTTTTGGGGCGGAGCTTAGGTAGAGGCAGATGTTAGATTGCAAGTTTTGGCTTGTTTTTTTTATACAATGACTGTAGAAAAACCTGATTTTATCTTAATGTGTAAGGTCACTCAGTGTCCAGGACTGCGATTGTTATTTGCAAAAGTTAATTTTAACGGACAGAACCAGATTTGGCTGACCTGTACACGCTCACTCTATGAATGGACGATCTGACCGGATTAACGCTACCTCCGGTTGAGTGGCCTGACTTCTACACACTTTCCAATAGAGAAACCGAGCGTAAAGAGAAAATAGGGGCATATAAATCTTTAGATGCCTATATATATATATATATATATATATATATATATATATATTAGGGCTGTGCAAAAATTAATTGCGAATTAATCGCATTCAAAATAAAAGTCTGTGTTTACATAATATATTTGTGTGTGCTGTATGTAATTATTTTGTACATATAAATAAACACACATGCATTTGTATATTTAAGAAATATAACATTTAAGTGTTATTCATATATAAAATATTTATATAATATAGATTATGTATTTCTCTCTATATATATATACAGAATTTAAGCGCAAATAATTCTTGAATATATACATGCATGCATAGGTATTTATATATACAAAATAATTATATACAGCACACACAAATATATTATGTAAGCACAGACTTTTATTTTGGATATATATGTGTGTGATGAATAGTCATGTACAAGACTTGTTGGTATGCTCCACAGTTCTGCCAGCGCAAAGAAGACAACAATGTAGAGTTACGATGCAATTTTAATTATGTGAATATTTTCTAAATAAAAATTCCAGATACAGCATATTCATTTTATTGTCATTTTAAATTCATTTTGCAGCTTATTGTGTTGTTGGGTGCATATCCTTGCTCCCGACAACACAACAAGATGCCATTTAATATTAATAATAATAATTTAAACTCCTTATGTAGTCAAATCTGTGCTGGTTTGTATTGGCCGCCTCCAGTTGTCCGTTTGTGTTGCCTCCAGCTAACGCTGTGACGTAAATGTGAAGTCGGCGCAAAAGGGGTCTGTATGATGGAATAAGCCCCGCCTTCTAAACAAGATTGACAATAGCTGCAGCTTTCTTTAAAAGCTCCAGTTGCTATAGAAACAGTCAGTGTTCATCCTGAATAAAGCAGTTTTTGTCATGATTTGAGCATTTGGAAACAACATTTATGAGGCAGTTGTTGTCAAACGTCATTGTTTATTTCAAATATGAAGTTTAATCATGAGCTTGGTGTAGAATTTGATGATTCCCCATTTAAAGAGTTAGGAGCTGCACTTGCATGACTGAAATAAGGACTTTGACTCGAGTTTTTGACCGGAATAAGGTATAATAATGTATAATCGTAGGGTGTATTCCTAGGAAGCAATGCTCTATCTCTGGACAAGACTTTCCACCAATGCGGTCATCTCCAATTCAAATAGGACACAGTCTGCGATCGCCAGCTGGCCTGTGAATCTACTGACGTAATTTCAGCATTAGAGAGCTAATTAAGGGCTTGATAGTGTGAAACAGAGGGCCTGCTCTGAACTAGCCCCTGTTGTGCTAATATCCTTAATTATCCTGCAACATTAGTGACACCGATGTCACCTTTTAAATGTCAGCACTCTAGCAAAGAGCGAAACAATTATTCATCAGCGAGTCATAATGACCTCACAGACCCTGCCAACAGCATCACCAATCAAACAACCCTCTGCCACAGTGATTATAATTAGTGATACTTGCTAAGCCAAACATCACTAATGCTATTGCTCAAAATTTGGACTTTGTGTAAATCCCTAATCTTAAGTATTAAGGTGCATCAGCTTTTTTTATTTTTTTATTTTTTTATGCAGTTTGTTGAAAAGACGTGCTATTACTCAGATTTATGACTGCATTGCAGGCAGTATAACATGATCATGCAGATGCAATCATAAGTTAATATTGGGAAAAAGACCCCAATTAGTAAATTAGGTAACACTTTACAATAAGGTTTGTTAGTTAACATTAGTTAACTACATTAGTTAATATGAACTAATAATGAATAGCACATATACAGCATTTGTTAACCTTTGTTAATGTTATTCTCAACATTTACTAATACTTGATTAAAATCTTGTTAACATTAGTTAATGCACCATGAACTAACATGAACAAACAATGAACAGCTGTATTTTCATGAACTAACATTAACTAAGATGAACAAATGCAGTAACAAATGTATTGCTCATGGTAAGTGCATGTTAGTAAATACATTAACTAATGAACCTTATTGTAAAGTGTTACCGTAAATTATATGTTTACGTTATCATTATGCAAAGCTCCCTCTCCTCTTTGCTGGAAAAACAATATATTGGATTATACTTTATGACATGCTGCTCCTCTGGGTGAATTACAGTACCTCAGCTGATGCAATAACACACAGTCCTTTTCCAATAAGATCTTTGTGGAACATTTTCCACCCCTGGCAATTGCTTTCAGACATTTCTCTGATTGCCGCTACGAGACATGCAGCTCTAAATCCCTTTTTAGAGAAAGATCTGGATGACTTTGATATGCAAGCAAACAACCTTTATCAAAAAGCTCCAACTGGGTTGATATCACCGGCAGCAAAGCAATAAAACCTGAAGCCAAAAGTTTGCAATCCCCCTCAGAGGCGGATAAATTACATGCCTTGAGGATTTGAATACAGAAACTAATTAACAAACAGGCATGTGCAAAACTCAGTGTGTCAGTGGATTGTCTTGAAGGACTTTATGACAGCAATATTTGGCCACTGGCCTTTGATTTAAAGGGTTAAATTTAGTGAAAACTTAGCATAGGAGAGTCTCACATCCTATACAAGCATAGCAACACGGCTATTTAAATTAGTTATGAGACACTGCGCTGTTTGCTTTCCATGCAAACACACTGTAAGTTACATTTAGCATGCTAATGGAGTGCTAAAACTCTCCCCAGGAATTTGCATCCATAAAGGATCTCATTTAAAGCACCGCCGCTTAAAACGTTAAAGGTAAATCTAGATAATTATCGACTAATGTGTTGTTGGATGACTTGCAGAACATCCTGACCAATCCATTATGCATATGCATAACCAATTTTTGACTGAGTAAAACTAATTTCACAAGTGATGTGTTTATTTTATTCTCTAATTGATCAAAAATAACGCTTTTTTTGTTTAACTGAACTTGCAGAAAAGTACATTTGAGGTCTTTTGGCTTAACATAAGCTAAATAATTTATTTAAATTACATTTTGTGTGTTTAGCCTCATTTCTTTGCCATCTTTTCCTATTAACCATCTGCAAGGCTGTGACTTTTCCAGACGTTCAAGTTTATGCAGTTGTCACTAGGTTGCATCAAAGCTTTTTTCAAAGGTGACGGTCCATTTTACAGGAAATCAAATGTAACCTCTCAATCTTGATTCAACCTCCACTCTCTGATAAAACGCTCAGGTTTTCTTGGCACATAAATAAACTGATAAAAACTCAATAATAATCCTTTACAGATTCAACAGCACTTTGAGCTCTCTCCCCAACAGACTGATTGAGTTAATGAGGCGGGAGAAACCATTAGTATTTCATGATATTCTGTCCTTCAGTTCTGCTCAGAAAGGTGTTTCATAATGCGGCTGAATTTATTTAGACATCAGAATATGTAATATTCTCACTGGAACAGCTCAGAGCTACATTCATCCTTCATTAAACAGGTTATAAAATAGTCACATCTCGTTTCTGTTGCCAAACTTTGCTCCTGTGGCTGTTGAATGTGTCCTCTGAATGAATCTGTTGACCTTTTAAGTGTCACTTTAGTCAGATGTCTCCCTCAGGCTGACATGTCAGATCCTTGGAGCCTGGGTGGAGAAACACTCAGACATGATTTTTTGCCATTTAATCCATTTACTTAATTAAAAATTAAAATGCAACTCAATTCTTGAACCTTTTGTCACAACATACATGCAATAAATGTGATTTTTGGTATTTTTATAATATATATAAAAAATGGATGCACTTTATTGTACAGTATGTGTACTTACAGTGTAATTGGTTAATAAGGTAATGGATTAAGGTTATGTTCAGGATTAGTACCTTATTGGCCAGTTATTGCAATTATTATAATAGTGTATGTATATGGGTAACAGGACTTTAAAATAAATGACTACCTAAAAAATACTTAATAATCCAATTGTGTTTGGATTACAGGAAGAATATTTCAATAATCAATTGTGTCCCACAGGAAGTTGAAAGGACCTAGTGGATGCAGGAGAACTTGTTCCTGTTTCCTCTCCATATCGTTTCCTTTCAATTCGGTCAGTGGCTTGTAAATCCAAGGCTTTCAACTAGAGGTATGTATATATGTTTTGAATTTAAAGACTTCAATTTATTGAGATTTTTAAAAATTGTGACATTTAACTTTTTTTACAATTTTATTAAATTAAATCAAATCTTGCATTTTCTTAGCATTTCTATCTATTAAAAATGTCTAACTTTCTAACTAATCATTTATGTTAAGCTTTATACAAATGTAGTAAAGTTGATGTTCTTAATCAACTCAAATTGTTTATTCATGAGTTTGAGTTTGACTGAACATTCCTATCTGCTGTAAAATCAAAGTTGAATGTGCAATATTGCAACGTTGATTACAAATGATGGCAATTTTATCTGGTAGCTTGACAAAATTCATTGAAGTTTGGAACAAATCCATTTAAACGAATTATTTGGCATTGAAAAATTGACGTTTAAAAAATGTATTAACATTAAAACTTCAAATGTTATTTCATTGCATTTCTAATATAATATAATATAAATATAATTATTAAATAATGTTAAACTTTATGTAATTTAGTAATGTTAATGTTTTCAACATATATTAATATTATTGAGAAAATCTAGCTGTTTTATATTGGGAGTCTGAAATCCTTGTCTTCTTTAAAATTTAAGGAAGAGATTCATTTAATTGAAAACTCTTGGCAGTAATAATGTCAACGTTGCTGACTTAAATGATGGCTTGGACACAATTTAATTAGAAGTTAAAATGTTTATGCAACAAGACTAGAACAAATCCATTCAAACAAATGGTTTGGGGTTGAAAAAGTGTTATTGTGTGGGAAAGTCTGACTCAATTTAATTAAGTTTATTGAACGTGTTTATTTCTTGAGTGAAGCGAATACCAATGCCTTTGAAGACAGCATGAAAAGTGTCTGACCTGCTGCAAAGACAAACACAATGTGCAGAAGAGAATCTGCAATCCAGTATAACAAGTGTTGGGAAGCAGTTCAAGTTATCCCTATTCCCTTAAACGTGTACCTTTATTGACCCAGGACATCATTCCATAACCTTCTTAATATTCTTCAGTCAATTCATTATAAGCGATATAACAAATGTCTGTTTTCTAGTTAATTTTTTGTAAAAAGTGTATTGGGTCGCCAGTGACCCGAGGTATGTAATAGTGTAAATATATATTTTTTTCAACGTAAAAATAATTCAATCTTTGACGACTCAATAAGTGCAATTTACCTTTACTCCTCGTGTCTGATACGAAATGATGATGTGATGTTTCACTCATAATAATTGCAGGCATAAAACAAAAGAATATAATAGGCCTTTTGTAGTTTTTAACAGCAAAATTTTACTGCAGAGTAAGTGCCTTACACAATCAAATATTATTTTTACTGTCACTTGATGGTGGAACGAGTGAAGAAGCTTTCAGCAATCAAAATATTGAATTTGAAGACATTGAAAATGGTAGTTTTGATAATATGTCTGAGGTTGTGAATATGAGCCAGATGCTGAATGTATTGGGGTAATGAGCTCTGACGATGACCGTGATGATGGGAAGAATCATCTGCTCAAATTAAACCCTTCCTATTTCCAGAAGGTAATGAAATATGCTTTATTTTATTCTTTTGTAACTGTTATTAAAATATTAAAGGGTTAGTTCGGCATTTTACACATGTAAAATGACCTGTTTTAAGATCGTTTCTGATGACATAGAAAGGTTAAGATTGAAATCTGTCCCGAGAATTTCAGGTTTCTGTGTTAGACAACAATGGTTGTTGGTTGTCTATGTGCACTGGAACAATCATTCATAAAACACATTAAACTTTAGTTGACAAAGACGTGAATCTCACTGAGGTTCACTGATATGCTCACACAAAAATCGCTGCAGAAGAAGCTTTCCAACAGGTTTTATCGTAATTTTTGAATTAAGTCAAGTCAATGGAGTCAAAAACTACAGATAAACCTGTTGGAAAGCATCTTTTGCAGCGATTTTTGTGTGAGCATATCAGTGAAAACCCCAGACCACTCCATCCATATAGATCTTGGTCACTAAAGACCCAAATATGTAATAATGATTGCCGAAACATTCATGCATGTTGGCAAAAATGTAGTTAGCTCAGACAAGCTAAAGAAGCAGGGTATAACATCTTAAAGGGATACTCCACTTTTTTTGGAAATAGGCACATTTTAACACCTCTCAGAGTGAAACAGTTTGGTTTTACCATTTCCGAATGTATTCAGCCAATTTTTTGATATTTAGAAGAATATCAGTAACCTACGGTGGCAGTATTGCATTCACTTGAAGAAAAAAATCTACTCTGTTTTTCTGAATTAATCGAGTTAATTTTTCATGAGAACAATTTTTTTGCTCTGTTTTTCTGAATTAACAAGTAAATTTTTCATGAGAACAATTTTTTTTGCTCTGTTTTTCTGAATTAAGGAGTTCATTTTTCATGAGAATTTTTTGCTGTTTTTTCTGAATTAACGAAGTTAATTTTTCATTAGAAAAAAGTTTTGCTCTGTTTTTCTGAATTAAACGACTTAATTTTTCATGAGAAAAAAGTTTTTGCTCTGTTTTTCTGAATTAATGACTTAATTTTTCATAAGAAAAATTTTTCATTCAGAAAAAGAGCAAAAAAAATTTCCATGAAAAATTAACTCATTAATTCAGAAAAACAGAGCAAAAAAAAAATTCTCATGAAAAATTAACTCGTTAATTCAGAAAAACAGAGCAAAACTTTTTTCTCATGAAAAATTAACTCATTAATTCAGAAAAACAGAGCAAAAAAAATTTTCTCATGAAAAATTAACTCGTTAATTCAGAAAAACAGAGCAAAAAAATGTTTTCTCATGAAAAATTAACTCATTAATTCAGAAAAACAGAGTAGATTTTTTTTTCTTCGTGAATGCAATACGTGCATCGTAGTAACCAGACAGTTTCTGGTCTCATTGACTTCCATAGTTTATTTCGAAGTCAATGAGACCAGAAACTGTCTGGTTACTGATATTCTTCTAAATATCAGAAAATCGGCTGAATGGATTTGAAAACGGTAAAACTCAACGTTTTAACTCAGGGGAGTGGTAAAATGAGCCTATTTCCAAAAAAAGTGGAGTATCACTTTAATGATTCGATTCTATAAACAAAGCTGTATTTTTTTCTGGCACACAAATTGTTATACCAAAAACAAGTAATCTGCTCAGTCAATCCTTGTAGATATCAGCTTGGGACAGGAAATGTTCACTTTTTAATTGGCATGTAATTGGAATTTCTTTCGTAACTGTCTGACTTTGAGTCTTTGGGGAGAACAGAGCACTGTCCGTAATTGAGACCAGCAGACTGGGCTGAGCTTTCGTGCGTGGACTGCCAAAGGAGAAAACTCCTATAAATCCCTTTCATATGGATGTCAGCAAACAGGGCCATTTTCTTGAAGCCCTTCCAAACTAAAAAAACCTTTCAATAGGTCCTCTTATCCTCAAGCACAGGTGGCTCAGGCACAGAAGTTATTGAAATGATGCTCCCTCGCCCACTTGGCTCCTCTGCATATATGGATGTCTTGATCATTTTCGGCATCGGAGCGCTCTGTCATTTATGATGGGATAGATAGAGGCATGCTGCTCTTAAAGCTTTGCATTATTTATGCAAGATGTGCTTGATGTTTTTCATGGCCAGATGATCAAGGTTGTTTGCAGACGATGTTTTGAGAGACGTTCTGCTCTTTTCTTGCATGCATGTTATTGCATTTTCAGTGGCCCTCAAGTTTTAATGCCACTTGGTTTGATATTTTGAATGCAATGCAATGACATTGTCCAAAAGTGTCCTTTTTTGGCCACTATTAGCTTTACATTCATCCTTTTGGATAATGCTTTTGCCCTGCCTGTAGTTGTCTGTCTCTTTCTCTGAGTAATCAATGTTAGCCCATCTGCTCATTAAATCATGCCAGAGCACTGAAGAACAGGAGTCTGAAAGCAGGCTTTGAGTTATGAGGTTTTGCAGCTTTGATCGCATTGTGTTATGTAACATTCAGGAACGTTCTGTCTGCGCAAAATTCTGCTATCCATTCCCAGATGCAGAGGAAGCTGGCTAGCTGCAAATCTGCTCATTAAATGAAAGAAACACACATATTGGGCTTTGGCGAAATGTAATATTGAAAGTGAATCCTCTGAGTACCACGCTGGGCATTGTGTTTGGCAGCAGAGAGTAACTTTTATGGCTTTAATACCGATATATCAATACCTAATATATTTAAATATCTATTTTATATTATGGAAGCTTGTTTTTGCCACTGTATAAAAAACTACAAAAGTTTACATCTTCCAATTCTGAGATTTTCTCCCGCTGCAAAAACATACGAAAAAAGGTAACTTGAAAAAAGGTAAAGGAAGTTCTTTTGAAATGGCAAGTTAATATCTACGTATACATTTTATATCAAGAAAAAGTATAAATTGTGAGAAAGTCTGTGTGTATATATATATATAGGGCTGTGCAAAAATTAATTGCGATTAATTGCATCCAAAATAAAAGTCTGTGCTTACATAATATATTTGTGTCTGCTGTATATAATTATTTTGTATATATAAATACCTATGCATGCATGTATATATTTAAGAATTATTTCCGCTTAAATTCTGTATATATACATAGAAATACATCATCTATATTATATAATATAAATATTTTATATATGAATAACACATTTTCTTAAATATATACATGCATGTGTGTGTATTTATATATACAAAATAATTATATACAGCACACACAAATATATTATGTAAGCACAGACTTTTATTTTGGATGCGATTAATCGCAATTAACTTTTGCACAGCCCTAATATATATGTAATATTAACTATACAGTATATCGAATGATCACAGGCACAGCATGCTAATGCTGCCTGCGTTATTGCGTGCTAATCGCTGTTATTTGGGTCTGACAGGTTCTGAATGGGTTCAAGTGAATGATGCTACAGGTTTCTGTGCCTGTGTGCTTTGCATACAATATGTAAGATTTACACTATGTAAGATTTTTGGAATAAAATATCCAAAAAACACTAGAACAATGTTATATATTTATATATAGTTAAATATAGAACAAATATATTTTGTGATTTGTGTACTTGCATTATCCCAAATGTTTCTAAGAATGACGTGCATAGCCTATCAATGACATCATACCCGCCTTACCCCAATATCCGATTTTATTTTGATGAAACCATGGGAACACCAAAGACGCTTTAATATATTATGGTCTCGAGCTGTGTGTCACGCTTGTCTCTAATTAGCAGTCACTCCAGCGGCTCCGCTCCTCTCTTTAATACATTACCGGTCATTCATAAATATGATTTTTGGCTGTAGAGGTGAAGTAAACAACTCAAATGATTTTAGGCGTCATCAAGCTGCGCATTTGTTTTGAAAAAAACAAGATCTAGTAGTAGAAAAATTACAGAGTGTGCCTTTAAAACGAAATAATTTTTTATTACCTCCAAGTTCCAACCAAATACCCAGGTGTCAGGCAATAGGTTTTATGGTGCAATTATAATTCCTGCTCAGCACATTGTGGGATTTACATAAGATGGCACTCGTAGGCCGGATGTTTATTTCCCCCCTTATAATGGAGCGTGTTGGCAGGATTGTTAGGGCTGCAGAATTGGCGTGCTGAAATACAGTTTAAGCGCTCTGCACTGTAGGCAATACCTGTGTGGTTCAGATAACAGTCAAGTGCTTTTGTATTTTCTGCTAGCTAGAATTGGTTCTGATCCACGGCACTCTGGAGATAGATGACAGGCAGCTGATGCACACAGGACTCCAAATGAGGGAAGATAGACTGTTCCAGACCAGAAAACAACAGGCGCTTTGCCATGACCTCGTATCGTACACAAACTCCTGCTAAACTAACTCTGTAGTTTTCTGTTATATACACTGCTTTTTGGGTGAACGTTTTGCTTTTTTGGTGGAAGAAAGGAGTCCGGTGTTTGTGTGTGTGTGTGTGTGTGTGTGTGTGTATATATATATATATATATATATACATATTACCAAGGTCAAAAGTTTAGGGTCGGTAAGATTTTTTATGTTTTTCAAAGAAGTCTCTTCTGTTCACCAAGGCTGCAATTTTTTTTTTATAAAAAATACACAAAAAACAGTAATATTGTGAAATATTATGACAATTTAAAATGACTTTTTATGTTAATATATATTAAAATGTAATTTATTCCTCTGAAAAAAAGCTGAATTTTCAGCATCATTACTCCAGTCTTCAGTGTCACATGATCCTTCACAAATCACTCTAATATGATGATTTTATGCTCCAAAAACATGTATGATTATTATCCATGTTGAAAACAGTTTTTTACATTTTTATTTCAGGATTCTTTGATGAATAGAAAGTTCAAAAGAACAGCTTTTATCTGAAATGGAAAGCTTTTGTTGCATTAAACACTACCCTTTACAAAGTTTGGGGTCAGTAAGAATTTGTATTTTATTTTTGGGGGAAATAAATAAGAAATCAATACTTCTATTCATCAAGGATGAGTTACATTGATCAAAAGTTACAGTAAAAACATTTATAATGTTAGAAAAGATTCTAATTAAATAAAAGCTGTTCTTTGAACTTTCTATTCATCAAAGAATCCTGAAATAAAATGTAAAAAACTGTTTTCAACATGGATAATAATCATACATGTTTTTGGAGCATAAAATCATCATATTAGAATGATTTTCTACCTAAACTCTTTTAGTTTACAAAGAATATCTTGCTCTTTATATTTTCTGGTGTTAGGTAATCTACTTACGTTCACTTAATTATTGTAATTATCATTTTGATTGAGAGAGAGACATGCATTAGCATGAATCATTTGGTAAAACGATGTGTTCAGTGCATTGCGTCGGGTTCTGCCCTCTCATGTTCTCTTATAAATCTGAATTATTTAAGAAATAAAATGTTACCCAGGGAGACGGAACAGGAACAGACAATTTCTGCTAACAAGACAGCACTATGTAGTGTTCACAGTTCTTTATTACACCCACTCAGTCACTAACAGAAGACAGACACTGGAATGATTGTGCCTTCAAGTCTGGCTGATCAGCAATGTTGTAAAACCCCAAGATGCTGAAGACAGGCAATTACTTTAGTTTACAACACTCTCTCCTTTTCTCATTTTATGTTTCTCAGATAAGACAAACTGTATATATATATATATATATATATATATATATATATACATTTAAATATCGTCTTAAGTTGTATTATTGGATTCAGTCTGTAAGTGAACACTTTTTTTGAATATTTTTAAAGGATGCTGTATTTATTTACAGCAAAATTTGGGTGTAATTGAATACTATACCAATTATATATATATATATATATATATATATATATATATTACAGCAAAATTTCGGTGTAATTTAATATTATACTAATTATATATATATATATATATATATATATATATATATATATATATATATATATAATTAGTATAGTATTAAATTACACCCAAATTTTGCTTTATCTACAGTGTGTGGAGACTTAAGGACTTACAGTGACTTTTATTACTGGCCATAAATATTTTTTACCAGCCCTTAAAAATATTTTTTTTTGTTTGTTTTTTTAACCGGCAATAATCCAATTTTGATACCACCACAGCTAAAACTACTAGCCTAACTAATATACATTTAAGACAATAAAATTACAAGCAACAGCACAAATAAATACAATATACAAAGATACACCGTTTCATATACTCGCCAATGCCAATTTTTACTGGCATTTGGTGCTTGGTGAGTGTTAATTTTAGGCCATATCTTTACACAAGACGATTGCGAAGAGTATTTAAGAAAAGAGTGCAAATAATTGTGGTCAATGTGTTTTGAAAAAAAAAAAATCTTTATTTCATAATGTGATCCCAAGCTTTAATGAAGGGTTAGATTTTTGCTATTTTTTTTTAATGAAAGATCAAAAGGATAAACAGTGCTTATTTTTTACAGACTTTTTTGATCATATTTACCAGGGCTGCCATTATTCTGACCACAACTGTACAGTATAAATACAGGTAAAACTCGAAAAATTTGAATATTGTGCAAAAGTTAATTTATTTCAATAATTCAACTTAAAAGGTGAAACTAATATATACTGTAGACTCATTAAATGCAAAGGGAGATATCTGAAACCTTTATTTGTTATAATTATGATGATTATGGCTTAAAGCTATAAAACCTTTTCACAACATACTAATTTTGAATTTGGGGTTTTCATAAGCTGTAAGCCATAATCATCAAAATTATAACAAATAAATGCTTGAAATATCTCACTTTGCATGTAATGAGTTTCATCTGTATTTTAATTTTTTATCATTATTTTTGTTATATTTTAATGGAGCTTTACTGCAGTGCCATCACTGTACCAGGGTACCAGAAGCACTTGCATGAACCTGGAAAAATTAAAATGCTCAAAAGCTCTTCACTTACAGGGTTGACAGCTCGCTCAAGTGTTCTGCCTTGAGGGTTCATTTCCATCCTCAGTCCAAATCCTCCTGCCAGTCACGTCTGCCTTTGGGCTTTGAGTACGCCTCGGTCTTGGCCACTTCATCATACACACACACACACGCTCGCACACACACAGGCTAATCTCTGAGCTCTCCAAATAATATCATCCACATAAGCCAATGACAATCTGCTCACAGCATGAAGAAACTGCTCTGACAGGGCCAAACAATAAACAGGTACAGACAAAAAGCATTAGGAAAGTATATTTTAAATGTTTTAAAACACAAATTTGTCGTATGGCATTTTTCCAAATCTTATTATTCCTAGAGAGTAAAATTAATATATACATAAAACATTCAATTGTTGTAGTCAACATTAAACAGTGTTCATAACAATCTTATGTGATTTTCTTTTATTAAATTAAGCAGTCTTGATGCAGTCTAGAGGTGAAAATATTTTGATGACAAACTTTTCACTCTCAAATATTGTGCACTGACATATCATGCATAATGTTAGGAAAGAAAAGCAGACCAATTTTGATTTAATGTTAACTTTGGCTATTTTAACAGCTCTGGTCTTGTGTGTTGGTAATGTGTCAAATGCCGTCTATGATCCCACATTGTTTCTCATTTTCTCACTTCATTATTCAGAAGGATATTTCGTATTCCATGAACAACAAACACATTCGTCCCAAATGGCTTGGCAGCATGAGATGGAAAGGCACAGACTGTACATCTGAATCCAGACCCACGCCAGCAGCCGAGAGTTACATGCATTTATAAGGCCTCTAAAGATCCCTATGCAGTGGGTGCTGAAGGATCGTGGAGTGGGGTGAAATTAATCTAATCAGGTGACTGCAGCTTAAAGGTAAGAATGTAAATTTAAACATTAGAAAAAATAATTCAGTATCCAATGAGTGATTTCAGGATGATGAAATCTTACACTCGATGCTAAGCTTCATAGAGTGGTGCTTGGCTGTGCAAAACTCGGTGGGTGGTTGCCAGGGCGTTTAGAATGTTTTTGCCTTGTTGCTAAGGTGTTCTGGCCCAAGTCACTCTTTATTTGTGTTCCAAATGATGCACTATACACTATGTACTCAACTGTGTAGTCTATGAATTTAATACGGTAACTTTATCATCCACTGGTGCGTTTCCCGTACAACTATGTAGTTCGTTGCTTCACTACCATCATACGATGTATCGTTTAAGAAATCAAGCTAGTTACGAATGTTTCCCGAATCCCATTGTCGCAAAGTATCGTTCAACCATGTTGGTTTCGCACGTGGTGGAGTAATAACTACTTTTAATGAAACTGTTTGAGATCCAATTTACGCTAGATATTTATATATAAATTACAGACATGTCATCTGAGGACTATTTCTAATTGTTCTCAGTTATTTTGCTTTATTACCAGACTTAATATTTGGCTCGTTCTTACATAGTAGAGTACGTTTGCACATGCGCACTCTTCAAACATGGTACTTTAAATCTTTTGACAAACTAAAAGACGTAAATTACATTTGTATGTATTCTAAATAAAAGGCACCGGTCGTACTGAATGTCAGCTTGCTTATTTTGCTCAAGATAAGGATTTATTACGTCCAAATGTCATGCAATATAGAAACTATTCCTCTAACCACAGGTCGAGAACTGTCGTTCAAACCACACAACTTTGCGATGCTTTTTGCGAATGTTTGTTGGAACGATTGTTTCGGAAACACCGAACTCGTTGAAATATGCTGATAACGACGGAACTTGCGACCATAGTTGGCTAACGATGCTTTCGGGAAATGCAACTTTTTTCTTTTCTTTTTTTCTTCAGTGGTGAAAACAAGCTTTGTTTTAGTTTTTTTTTTTCAGTTTATTACCAGGTATTTAAACTGGAATTTTCATGCACCAGTTAAAAATTCACAATTTCAGAAATGTGGTATATTGATTGTGATTTAAATGAACAAGTTTTACAAGCTCTAATGCTTCGCCTTGCTCTGTCGATGCACGTTCTTGACTCTCCTGTTTGAACTCGTTCATCCAAATGAACAAAGCTTTTTCTGAGTCAGTTTGTTCGTTTCGTTTCGTTCGTTGAATGAACCAAATGACTCAGAAAAAGATTTGTTCATTTTGATGAATGAGTTTGAATAGGAGAGTCACAGAACAGAGCAAGGCGAGCATTTGAGCTTATAAAACTTAAACTTTGTTATTTATTTATTAAATGAGCGATCGTTTTGCTAGATAAGACCCTTATTCATCGTCTGGAATCATTTAAAGCCCTTTGAACAGTTTGCACTGAAACTGTCTTTTGGACCTTGAACCATTTGGTTCCCATTGAAGTCCATTATATGGAGAAAGTCCTGGAATGTTTTCATCAAAAACCTTTATTTCTTTTCGACTGAAGAAAGAAAGACATGGACATCTTAAAGGGCAATTCCACCTCTGGAAAGATGAATGTGTATTTAAAATGGGTCATGTATGTAGAAGAAATGTGAAATTATTTTTTAATTTGGAGCTTTCTAGACTGAGAAAAGACAGAAAATGTATTTTTGGCTTATGTGAATGAAAAACATCAACTCCCAGAATTCATTTGCTTCGCTGCCCTAGGAGGCCACGCCTGACCGCTGAACCTCGCAGTATGTAAACAACAGTCTACTAGTGATTCTCCGTGATGAGTCTGTCCGAAAATGTGTTTCGAGATCGCCCAAAATGTCCGCTGATTCGGCTTTTGCGTTCTACAGTCGTCATTCATCATGTTTACTGTGGCAAGCGGAACGAGTGCGAGCTGTATGTAAACGGCGCGAGACGAGCCAGGTTTACTGTGTCGACCGGGATGAGTGCCGGCTGTCTGGATAACGGCGCGAGGCCGGTGGCGTGATTACCGATGAGCGGCACCTAAGACGTAAGTTACCGGTCTCGTATCTCTCACGGAGGAGCAGGAATTTTCTTAGCAATGTTAAAACGCATCAACCGATCACTTGTTTGGCATTCATGTAAACACAACAGTCAGATTCACCAATCATAAGGAATTGAGTTAGATTGAAACAAAAGCTGTAACTTACATGTAAACAATGAATGGCGACTTCAGAAATTAAAAGCTGAATCCCGGACATCGACGGCCGGACATGTCCAGGAAAAAGAGGACGGTAACCCCTACTACTCAGCTTTCTCCACAGAACAAGAGCCTGCTAGCTTAGCGTCCAAAAAAGATGTGTAATGTTAATCCCAATCCTCCATAACGCATCCGTCAGCGTATTCAGTAGTTTCGTCCACATTTTCAAAACGTTTCTGCCAGTGAAATCAAACGCATTGGCACTGATCTGTGATAGGTCTGTTAGCGCAATAGGTCCAACCCCCTATTGGCGGGTTTGAAAGGGTGGGGACTCGGGCTTGTAGTTTTTACTGAAATCGCCCTCTTACACTTCCGCCAACAATGACGTAAAATGACGATTTTTGCGTCATTGTTGGAGGAAGTGAAAAAGGTAAATAGCAGATTTCTCTCGTCTCAGGGGAAAATGATAAAGTGTTGCATGACCATTCAATAGTATAACTGGGTTTCTAACAATGGAAAGCTTAATGCAAATGGGTGGAGTTGCCCTTTAAATGACATGGGGGTGAGTAAATTATCAGCAAAAGTTTGTTGAAAAGTGAACTATTCCAAACTATTAAGCAAACAAACTGAGAATCTTGGTCAAATAACAGGCAAAGGTTGTTTTTTTTTGGAATCAAAACATACATGTAACAATTATATAAAAAAATTTCTGACCCTGACCCTGAAGGCTCAAATATGGCTGAAAACAACCTGCCTTCAAAACCCATGAGCAAAGATAGTGAAACTGTGCACTTCAGGGATGTCCTGAGGCAAAAAGCAAACGTTTTGCGCTGCGAATTATTGTAAAAAATTTTCTGTAATCTGAAGGATAAATACATGCTTGAGAGAAGTGAGGCTGCAAGAAGAAACCTATTCCCAATTGCATAGCAAGTCCCAGATACAGAACTCCCTGTTAAGTGAGGCATACATGACTTTAAATAGTCTGTAATCGGTTCATTTTTAAAAGTGTACAGTAATGTAGATATCCTCTCATCTGGAAATTCATATAGTTGCTATTAATTTTTCCTGCCCTACGGCACGCTCATTACACTCATAAATAGTGTAAATCTCATTTATAGCATGACTGCTGTAGGTGCATCTATCCATGCATGCTATTCTCAGAGGAACAGTGTCTGCCCACATCTCCCTGTCTGGCACTGTGTGGAAGATTTGTATGCGAGCTCTTGCTTAAGTAGGAGCAAACAGAGACCGCATTTACATTTACATTTACATTTGGCAGTGAGACATAGCAAGTTTGTACAATACCTCTCTCTCTCTCCTTTCCTGCAGGGCTCAATATAATTATAGTTTGATTCAATGCTTTCTGGGGGGGGGGGGGGCTTTTCAGTGACTCTGCTGCTCCCAGAACCAAAAGGTAATCTAGGAATGAGGTTCATGGCCGATTGGACGTTACTTTAATGCACGACTAGGGAGCAAAACAGCAAATGCCAGAAATAATGTAGATCAGAGATTGAAAACAGGGCTGTTAATAAATTAAAAATGAATCAAAATTATATGCCAGTTGGTAATTTACTCACCTTCAAGCCATCAAGTGTACTGTATGACTTTCTTCTCTCAGACGAATACAATCAGAGTTTTATTAATAAACACCCTGACGCTTCTGAGCTTTGTAAGAGCAGTACATTGCAACCTTAAAACTCAGAAAAATGCGTCCCTTTATTATAAAAGTGCTCCACACGCTCCGGGGGTTAATAAACGCCTTCTGAAGCAAAGCGATGAGTTTGTGTAAGAAAAATATTCATATTTAAAACTTTATAAAGTAAATAACAAGCTTCCGGCCAAATGAGATACGGCTTGGACTTAAAGGATTAGTTCACCTCAAAATAAAACTTTCTTCATAATTTACTCGCCCCAATGCCATCCAAGATGTCTTTCTTTCTTCAGTGGAAAAGAAATAAATTTTTTTGAGGAAAACATTTCAGGATTTTTCTCTACCCAATGGAACCCAACGGCTCTGCACGTTCCCTGAGGAATAGGGTCTTATCTAGCGAAACGGTCGGTCATTAAAAAAAAAAAAAATAAACGTTTATATACTTTTTAACCAGAATTGTTCATCTTGTCATCTATCCATCTCGTCATGTCATCTATCTAAGGAATTTGTCTGTGTACTCCGGTTAAAAAAGGCAGGGAAGGGCGGAAAATTCTATCTCATTTTCTCCCATTTTCTCTTCCAACTTAAAATCATCTAAAATCTTTGTTTTAATTTATTATTATTATTTAAAAATATTCAATAAATCGTGACGTTTCCAACGTGATGACGTAATCCCTGTCGCTTTAGAGCAGGAAGTATTCTGATTGGCTGTCAATGTTTTATCATTTATCAGCTGAAAAAAAATATCGTTCCTCTGTGCCATTATCATTAGTTGATGAGAACTCTGCTATTCTACAGTACCGGTCAAAAGTTTCAGGGTCGGTAAGATTTTTTATGTTTTTAAAAGAAGTTTCTTCTGCTCACCAAGGCTGCAATTTTTGGATAAAAAATACACAATAAAAACACAGTAATATTGTGAAATATTATGACAATTTAAAATGACTTTTTTATGTTAATATATATTAAAATGTAATTTATTCCTGAATTTTCAGCTTCATTACTCCAGTCTTCAGTGTCACATGATCCTTCACAAATCACTCTAATATGATGATTTTATGCTCCAAAAACATGTATGATTATTATCCATGTTGAAAACAGTTTTTTACATTTTTATTTCAGGATTCTTTGATGAAAGTTCAAAGAACAGCTTTTATTTAATTAGAATCTTTTCTAACATTATAAATGTCTTTACTGTAACTTTTGATCAATGTAACTCATCCTTGATGAATAGAAGTATTGATTTCTTATTTATTTCCCCCAAAAATAAAATACAAATTCTTACTGACTCCAAACTTTTTAAAGGGTAGTGTTTAATGTAACAAAAGCTTTCCATTTCAGATAAAAGCTGTTCTTTTGAACTTTCTATTCATCAAAGGATCCTGAAATAAAAATGTAAAAAACTGTTATCAACATGGATAATAATCATACATGTTTTTGGAGCATAAAATCATCATATTAGAGTGATTTGTGAAGGATCATGTGACACTGAAGACTGGAGTAATGATGCAGAAAATTCAGCTTTTTTTAGAGGAATAAATTTCATTTTAATATATATTAACATAAAAAAGTCATTTTAAATTGTCATAATATTTCATAATATGTGTTTTTTGTGTGTTTTTTATCAAAGCCTTGGTGAGCAGAATAAACTTATATTAAAAACATAAAAAATCTTACCGATCTTAAACTTTTTGACTGGTAGTGTATATTTAGAAAGATTTTTAGAATTTTTTTTTTAGAACTTTTATCGTTATAGTTTTCGTCCTTGATGTTAATGTGCCTTTACAGTTGCATTGCATTGTCGACAGGTTACAAGACAAGCTAAAATGTCTGGCATGGTAATGCGTTTGTATTGGTGCTTTTCCACTGCTGGTACGGCTCAGTACTGTTCGGCGCGGCACGAGTTCGGCTAACTTCACTTTTCCACCACGTGGTACCATTCGACTCGACTCGGCATGGCACAGCTCGCTTTAGCTCGGTTTTCTTTTCTACTGCAGTTAGTAACGCTTTAAAGTGCGTGGGATTATAGTCTGAGTGGCGTTATAGTTTATCCCCTCCTCGACAACCAACGAAAGATCGTCCAATGACCACGATTCAGCATTTCTGTTTTGGAAGTTTCCTTTCTTTCTTTTTCTTCAAGCAAGTCAAGCAAGTAGTTTTAAAAGAGGTGCTAAAGCGGTGGATGTTACTGGCTATTTAAATCTAGCACGTTTGATGTATCGCAAATACAATAACGCTGGTAGTGACGATTCTGTCTGACCAATCAGTGATCTGCAGTGTGTTCACGTCACATTTTAGTATCGTTTTTTCTTTTTGGAGCAGTAAATCAGTCTGTCAATAAAAAGCCTCTTACCGAGGAAAGTATTGAGTGTTGATATGATTGTTGGCCGAGTTGAGCTTTTGTGCCAAATAAACCCTTTGGTTCTTGAGATAGCTTTGGAAATCACTTTCTGGGTCGACAGCATTTATGCACTTATAAACTGCAATTACAAGGGAGAAAAGGACCAGGATCAGGCTTTGCTGCGTTATCTGCACAGAGACCATTTTCCATTGTACAAACCTGTAATATACTGTAGACCACACGATAGAGCAGTTCATCCTACGATGTGAAAGGTGAGAGAAGAGAGGGATCAAAACAGGGATAGAAAATAAAATAAAACGTTTTCCTGCAACTCAAGCAAAAAGGAACAAAGCATTGTTTGGCTGTCGTAGCATTGGTCTGTTCCTCACACAAAGCTATTCAGATAACGTATATAGTAGTAGATGAGTTGTGTAAGTGACTTTTATGGTGCTTTTGTGCCCTTTTTGAAGTTTGAAAGCTTTAAATGTCATTCATTCTCTTTTCATCAGATTTTTTGTGTTCCACTGAAGAAAGAAAGTCCTACGGGTTTGGGACAACATGAGGCTGAGTAAATGATGAGCTATTCCTTTAGGTTTATTGATTCAGCCACAGAGAACATCCCATTTTATCTCTCAGCTTGACATAATCAGAGCGAACGCCACTAAGATTAAAGAGTCCCTCAAATGAATAACCATCTCCGTTTACATGGAGGAGGTGTTAGGTGTGTTATGTGGGGAATGCAAAGTGTCTTTCAGAAGTGATTGGACACACACCTATGTATACTTGAGTTTGTGTTAGTGGGAAATGTTTGATAAACTGCACTGTAATGAATGCGCTTTATCTAATAAAAAATCATTGGGGCAACAGATTACAAGCAATATTTTTAATTCTATTTAACAAATTAGAATTGAGTAATAATTATTCAAATTAATTCCTTAAAAGTAAACCATTTGCAATGTGTCAAACGTACATTGAAGTCGCCATTATGGTGATCGGTGTTTGTTTTAGGTTTCTCCTTCAGTGATCCTGCTTGTTAACATCAGGTGTCTTCAATGTTGGCAATATTAAATAAAGAGTCTGTTATCTCAGATATTTTTGTTTAATGTTTTGGTGTAAACTTTACTCTTTTTAAATGGTTAACTTTTAAGGAATAATTTGATTAATTATTAGTCGATTCTAATTTGTTCAATTTAATTAATAATATTGCTTTAATCTGTTGCCACAATTTTATTGATTATATAAAGCGTATTCATTTTTACGGTGTGATGCAATGTGTGCTAGACTGAAGAATGAAATTCCTTTTGTAGTGTAATGTAACATATTGCCATTTTCTATAAACTACACATGACACTCCACAGTTTAATTTTCACTTTTTTTAAATAAACAATGCAGGATCCATTCAATGTGCTTGTTTGCCATCTTACTAGCTAAGCTGACATTGTTGTCTTTTCAAAAAAAGCATTGTTGTGCTTTTCATCTATATTTAATCGATTGTTCTTTGGCTGCGAGATCCATTTCAATCTTTTATGAATCAAGCAAGTATTTTAAGTTCAGTTTCTTTTCCCTTTTCTCCTTTCTTGGGGCATGTTTTGTCTGGCATTAAAACAACCATGCTGAGATCCTCAGACAGCTTCCAGATTAGAAAATAAAAAAGACCGTGAGCAACCCAGATTCTGTTGCTGGGGAACTGCGTAAATCAACTCGTTATTGACCGTGCAGTGATGATTCAAAGGTTTGCTGAAAACCTTTTGTTCAGCAATGTGGTTGTAGTCATTTTTTCTGGTCGATGTTGATGCTGAATGTCTGATTTTCAGGGTCTGATTCAGAATAACAGCAAATAGACCTTATAGCATATAGAGCATCTGATTAAAAGTTGCTAAGCAGCCGTGTTCAAACTAGTTTTAAGGGATAGTTCACTTTAAAAATATTTTTTTGTTACGATTCAGCTTACCAAAAAGGCATCCAAGATGTAGGTGTCTTTGTTTCCACAGTATTTTCAATTTTGATATTTTTAGGTCAAACGTTCTTGTCTGTCAGTCATATAATGGAGGTTTATGGTCACCACCTCAAAGAGCATGCACAGAGAAGTCCAAATTAAACATGATTTAATGACATGTAAATGTAAGTACACATTGATGGCCTAAGACACGAAACGAGCGGTTTGTGTAAAAAAACAAACAGTATTTATATTGTTTTACCTCTTGTAACCTTGTAAAGATGTAAAAACGATATTAATACTGTTTGTTTTCTGCATTATATGACTGACAGATAAGAACGGTTTGACCTAAAAATATCAAAATTGAAACTATGTGGAAACAAAAACACCTACATCTTGGATGCCCTTGAGGTAAACTAAAATATACCAACAATTAATATCAAACCATCCCTTTAATGCATTTTTTAGGTCAGGGGTGCTGAGTGCTGCACCTGGAGATCTACTTTCCTGAAGTTCAAACACACCTGAACCAAACAAGTCGACTTTAAAAATTACGAACAGATGTGTTGGAGAAGTTTACATTCATCCAAGCCTCCAAATGTAGATTGATGGCGTATTTTTGTTGGCCAACCGGTAAGTAGCAGTTTCCCTCAACAAAAAAACCAGTAGGATTTTCTCATTGACTTTTGTGTAATTGGCTCTTGTGACCAACAAACGTTTCTGATTGTTACTTTACATGTTTTGTTACTCAGGATAATTTCCACAAATCTTCACAAAAGCCTAAATTCAATCTGTTCATCATATTAAAGGGATAGTTCGGCCAAAAATGATAATTAAACCATGCATTACTCACCCTCAATCCGTTCGAGATGCATATGTCTATCTTGTTTCAGACGAACACATTTTCAGTTATTTTAGAAAATGTCTTAGACCCTTCCGGCAACAATCGTCGCAACGGTTCCTGCGCTACGTACGTTCACGGGTAATGGAAGTCGGCGTACGAGGTAGGACGTAGCGTCAGGAAACGTCACGACAGTTCGCACGCTACCTGCGCCGACTTCCATCACCCGTGAACGTACGGCGATAGTTGCCGGAAGTCAGATATTTTCATTTATAAAGTTATAAATATGTATATTTTTACGACAATACCACACGGATTACCCTCAGAAGGCCTTCGTTTATCACCCTGGAGCCGGATGGATGACTTTTGTGAAGGATTTATGCACATTTTTGAGACTTGAAAGAGCTGGACCCCATTTCTTCACATTATATCCACTGAAGACATTTTCTAAAATAACTGAAAATGTGTTCGTCTGAAACAAGATTGACATATATCTCGAATGGCTTGAGGGTGACTAATGCATGGTTTAAATATCATTTTTGGCCGAACTATCCCTTTAAGCAATTATCAATTCATATAGATTAGTTTTACGACCTCTTTTGAAGCGTTAAAGTGGTAGTTGCGTAGCTATCTAATCCATCTATCCAATGGAGGGATAGAAAGCTCCCAGATTTCCTCAAAAAGATCCTCATTTGTGTTCTGGAGATGAACGAAAGTCTTACGGGTTTAGAACGACATGATGGCGAGTATTTAATGACAGAATTATTTAATTTTTGGGTGAACTATCCCTTTAAAGGAACGTGTCTCTTTTACATTCAGTGATAAAGCAGTCATATTATTGTTACATTTCTCATGGCAGCATATAAAAATTACTCTCCAGCTACGGTTGAATCGCCAACCGCAGGAATCCAAATGATCTCTGGGAGTGGGTGTTACAGGAGGGATGTGACAAGTAAATTGGTGTGTCTAAATTGCAGCACTGGGTCATTTAAACAACCTCAAATTATGAAAATCAGCCCTGTTCCCACACACAGATTTTGTCTTTTTGTGAAGCACAGAGAACAGTGTTTGAGGTGCCGAATAGAAGAAACTCGCTGTTAATTAGAGTCTGTCACACAGACGGTATCTCACACACTGAACTGTCAGCAATCCACGTTCCACTAGGAGTTTCTCTTCCTTCTGGCTTTACTGTATGCACTGTGCTTTATTTATTCTAATCAATAAAATTGTGACAACAGATTACAAACAATATTATTAATTAAATTGAACAAATTAGAATTGAGTAATAATTAATCAAATTATTCCTTAAGTTAACCATTTAAAATGAATAAAGTTTACACCAAAAATATCTGAATAACAGACAGATGTCAAAGATTAATTAAGAACTCTTTATTTTAAATTGCCAACACTGAAGACACGTGATGTTAACAAGCAGAATCCCTGAAGGAGAAAACCGTCATTTTAAAACAAACCTAAAACAAACACCGATCACCACAATGGTGACTTAAATGTACGCTTTTTTGGTACGTTTTACTAATTTTAAATGGTTAACTAATAAGGAATTAATTTGATTAATTAGTACTCGCTCCTATTGTTAAATTGAATTAATAATATTGCTTGTAATCTGTTGCCACAATTTTTTTTTATTAGATATAGTGGATTAATTTTTACAGTGTGTAAACTTAAAGATTTACATGCTGTAACAGAGAAAATTGAGAAAGTATTTGATATTTGATTATTCATCTCTGAGAGGCTGTCATATTACTTGCTCATCCTAATAGTTTTCTCTTGGATAATTGTTAAACCCTGTTCACCAGGTTTTCCAAACCCTTCAACGCTTATGGTAAAACTGCAGAGGATTCGTGAAATTTTGCAGTTCTGGTATGTAACACCTACTTTTTCACAATCCAGCCGATTCCCATGCACACACTACATGCATTTTTACTCCGTTTTCTCTCCTAAATATCAAGTTTTCCTCATAAATATTTCTGATTATGGAATGTAAATGGGTTGTGAATAGCGTTAAAGATGTTCGAAACACTGCTTTACGAAACTTTGAAAACTTTACGAAGCTTTTGTTTCAAATAAATGCTTTGAAGGCCTTATCAAACTGACCAAATCCCATACTTTCAGCAAACGAGGATTTGTCATACGACTTCAAAACATTTATAAATGTCAGTGGTTGATGATAGTTCAATAAAGTAGAATTTCTTTAAACTCCTTCTTACATGATTGATGTCCTCAGTTTGCGTTTCGAGTGCTTTTCAAAATAATTTTGATTAAAAGTTTTGAAAAGCATTGCTCAAAGCACTTCATTTTACCTTTATATATATATATATATATATATATATATATATATATATATATATATTGTTCAATAATATTTAATGAAAGGATCTGATTTATTTGTCATATTTCTGAACTCTAGAACTAAAAAAAATATCTAATATGCAGTGGTATTATTTCATTAGTTGACAATTGGGTTTAATCATGTGTAAACCAACAAAACAATCACCGAAACTCAGTTTTTAAATCTGTCATTGACCGTATAAACATAACTAAGAAGAATATAAACCCATGTTAACCAATTGGTGCACAACTCCTCTAATCAATTCAATGGACTGCTTTGAAGGATTATAGATGGATCAGTGGCCAAAAGAGCCATTTAATCTTTTATTCATTTGTTGAGCCCCTCAATTAATCATTATGCAATGCCACATTGTCAAGACTGTCTAACAGGCTTTAAACAATCATCCATTCTTGTATCTTTGAAGCAAAACTCCAGCTACTTACACGCTAAAATTTACCAGCACATATAGTAAGCTATAAAGCTATGAAATCATTTTTACTAGATTTGGTCTTGAACATTTGGTCTTGAACAGACTAGTTGAGGCGAAATATTTAAGTTTATATTGAAATCACTGACTTTTGATTGGAAACTTTGTATTTTGAAACACTTTTGAGATATTTTCTCATTTTTTTATGAGGCTTTGTCCACATGTATACTAATATTTTTGAAAACAGCTAAAAACGCTTGTCGAAACACCCATTATTTGCAACCATTTCCAATTAAAAAATAATTATCTTGTTTATATGAATCACAGAAAACATAAATGTTTTATTTTTTCAAAAAGATAGTTTTCAGAAACCTCATTCAGTGATCTAATATGCCATTTACACATGAACGGGAGGCCAAAACTCAAGAGAAAACATTTTCAGAATGATTCATATTCTTATGGATGGGAAGTGAGACACATGAGAGATTACTGGGGTCATTTTTGTCAGGATAAAACTTATGTGACTGTCTCTGCTTGCTCTTTTCTCCTGTCTAGGAAAAACAAGTGAGATTTTAAAGAGATGTGATTTTTCTTTCCTATGAAACTCTCATTACTCACTGCTTATTACAGATTCTCAGCTAATATTAGAGTCTTAGTGCAGTGCGGCCCCAGAGACTCCCTCAGGCTTCAGATCATTTCCTCCTTGTTTTAGGAATGACTCCGGCGTAACCTCCTGATTCCCATCAGCCCTGTGTCCGGCAGCATTCCATCACTCTTCGAACGGCATCGATCTGGCCGTCTCTCTTGTCAGCCTCATCACTGCACCTGCGGATGACTGCGAGTGTCATGGGTCGACATACAGGCAGAATGCATTTCACCTTTGGTTCCAGAGCCCTTGGCTTTTCTGTCTGGTAAGTGGCCATTAAGGGGAATAGATCTGCTTGCTTCCATTATAACAGTCGGAAATGCTCGCCTTGTAGACAATCATGTCTGACCTTGAGTATAAAAGTTTGTGATGTTCTTTAACCATTTAAGTTGTTTGCGAGCAAAAAAACATCACAAATTAGAATAATTTGCAATCACTGTGACGATGAATTTTGCCCAAGCAAACATGTTTTGAGAATAAGATGATTATTTTCAACGCTATCTCATCAGCAGTTTGTGCAAATTTACACAAGTGGGTAAATGGCAGCTAATCCGTACGAATTTAATTCCAAAAGATGAATCTAGAATAATCAACCCGATCTCACGACAATTCGTGACGAATTTTATGAGGTGGCTAATTCGTAGCCTACTGTAAGGCTTGCCCAATCGGTCCAAGGACAGTTTCCGATAAGCAGTTGAAGGTCTCTGCGTGTTACTTTTACTGCGTGTCTTTTCCGCCGCGTTGCCAACTTAGCGCCTTTGTCGCTATTTTTAGCGACTTTTCGGACCTCTTTCAGCGACATTTTTCTTTATCGTCTAGCGACATTTTCAGCGACTCCAAATGTTGCCAGTACTGTCCTGCAACGCGAGCTCTGGCTTTCTCCGTCGTCACTGTCTCAAGCTGCGGCGCCCTGTTCAGTGAATGGCTTCAGTGAATTTAGTTCAACCATTTTCATTTTATTTCTTTTCTTGTGCTTGTTATTACTCGTAACCTGTAACCCTCTCACAGAGCTTAGTTCATCCAGTTCTCTAACTCTCTCAATTCAGATAATGTTCCACTTCGGCCTATAAAAAATGTAATTATTAACTATATTATAGCTACTCGTTCTATTGTTTGACAACAAAAGATAGGAAGATAGGAAATGAAAGCTTTATTTGACATTCGGCTATAGCGATTATATTAATAGAGCATTAATTTAGAGAGAAAACGCACTAGGCTGACTGACAGGACGCAAGTATGACGCGATAACGCCAATAATATGCTAATTAGTGGATGATGTCATCTAGCGACTTAGCTAGAGGCCATAGCTACTTTCCTTAGAAAATAGTTGGCAACAGTTCCGCATGGCAAAGTAATTTGATTCTAATTAAGCTTACAAGGAAATGTGTTGTTATACAATCGTCCATCTGATAGTCTTCTTATTGAAGCTCTGATGTGTCGTGTCTGCTTTACGGTTTCTAGGGAATTTTTAAAACCTGACTTTGAGGGTCAAACTCAGTACTGTATGTATGACACCTCTTTTAGATTCAACCTGCTGTTAAATTGGATGCATATTGTTGCATATTGCCAGAAAATGCTGACAGGGACCTTTTGAAACAATTTTCAAATTTTGCTAAGTGGAAGACACACCCTTCTCTGTAAGCAAGATATCTCTAAACTCTTAAAAAGTATATAAAACAAATCAATGTTATAACGTTAGTTTGACATGATGAAATGTTAGAATATTGTCAGTATGTTATTCTTATGTTGATCAAGCTGCTAGTTTCGTACCACAAACAAACACGTAGAATAACATTATAACTTTTAACACACATTTAAATGCTGTTTAGTGTGATAGTGTAACGTTATTCCAAGTGAAACACCATATTGACATGATGGCATCACACAGTTGCCGCAGATTTGTCGGCTGCACATCCATGATGCGAATCTCCCGTTCCACCACATCCCAAAGATGCTCTATTGGATTGAGATCTGGTGACTGTGGAGGCCATTTGAGTACAGCGAACTCATTGTCATGTTCAAGAAACCAGTCTGAGATGATTCCAGCTTTATGACATGGCACATTATCCTGCTGAAAGTAGCCATCAGAAGTTGGGTACATTGTGGTCATAAAGGGATGGACATGGTCAGCAACAATACTCAGGTAGGCTGTGGCGTTGCAACAATGCTCAATTGGTACCAAGGGGCCCAAAGAGTGCCAGTAAATATTCCCCACACCATGACACCACCACCAGCAGCCTGAACCGTTGATACAAGGCAGGATGGATCCATGCTTTCATGTTGTGAGACGCCAAATTCTGACCCTACCATCCGAATGTCGCAGCAGAAATCGAGACTCATCAGACCAGGCAACGTTTTTCCAATCTTCTGTTGTCCAATTTCGATGAGCTTGTGCAAATTGTAGCCTCAGTTTCCTGTTCTTAGCTGAAAGGAGTGGCACCCGGTGTGGTCTTCTGCTGCTGTAGCCCATCTGCCTCAAAGTTCGACGTATTGTGCGTTCAGAGATGCTCTTCTGCCCACCTTGGTTGTAACGGGTGGTTATTTGAGTCACTGTTGCCCTTCTATCAGCTCGAACCAGTCTGGCCATTCTCCTCTGACCTCTGGCATCAACAAGGCATTTCCGCCCACAGAACTGCCGCTCACTGGATGTTTTTTCTTTTTCGGACCATTCTCTGTAAACCCTAGAGATGGTTGTGCGTGAAAATCCCAGTAGATTAGCAGTTTCTGAAATACTCAGACCAGCCCTTCTGGCACCAACAATCATGCCACGTTCTAAGTCACTCAAATCACCTTTCTTCCCCATACTGATGCTCGGTTTGAACTGCAGGAGATTGTCTTGACCATGTCTACATGCCTAAATGCACTGAGTTGCCGCCATGTGATTGGCTGCTTAGAAATTAAGTATTAACGAGCAGTTGGACAGGTGTACCTAATAAAGTGGCCGGTGAGTGTACATTCGCCTTTGTTATTGTTGGAAACGGCGCCCTCTTGTGGCCACTAAAGTTACATATTGTAGCTTTAATCCTTCTGTAGATGGGCAGAAGTGGGCTTTAAATAACTTTTACATGGCAGGAAATGTGTTGTGTTATGCAATAGCTTTCATCAGTTGTCATCCATCTGCAAGGAGCTCTGATGTGTCGTGTCTGCATTACCGTTTCTGACTAATTTTTAAAACCAGTCTGTGAGGGTGAAACTCAGTATGTATGACACCTCTTTTAGATTCAACCTGCTGTTATATTGGATGCATGTTGTTGCATATTGCCAGAAAATGCTGACTGGGACCCTTTGAAACAATTTACCCATTTTTGCTAAGTGTATAGGACTGTCTAATCATATAATGGCCCAAAACAGATTGGATAAGCAATAACCGCGGAGAAAAATGAACATTCACTGCAACAAACAGAAAATACTGGTTTCCGAAGCACCTTTATTGATGTCGGTGAAATACAGGAGACGTGGTTATTTCAGCTCTGCACTGTAATGAAGCTATAAAATCGGAAATATCTCCTGCTTTTTTGTACATCAGCTATAAAATACTGATGAAAAGCACCTTTTAGCTGTATACAGAGGAAAAATGATTCAGCTCAGTGAACATTCAACTGACCAGACGTACCACCCTTCAAAGCTGAAACGATGTGTCAGCTGTAACCTACGGTGAAATTTCAGTGAGTGGGTGAAATAAAACCACGGTGGTGACCTGCTTTTCTGCATCTCTCTTTAAAGACTTCTAAGTGCATCTGTCCTCAAGACTTAAGTGCAGACGACGACCATGAACAATGTGGAATTCATCACCGTTTCGACCTTTTGTTATGAAACACTGAAAATACTGTAGGATGTGAGTCAGGGGACGAGATGGAGAATGTTAATTACGAACCATTAAGTCTTCCACCAGGCTACTTCAGCAGTGCATTGCAATGAAACATTATTTATGTCTCACTGATATCCCATTTTCTCCATTCACCCACTCAGTTCAGGTCTCGTCTTTATGGGGAGAGCCAAGCTGATTTATCTGTGCAGGTCTCTGAGGATCTATAGAAACTAGAGCACTTTAATCAAAACTCCTAACATAGTATGCCGTCAAAGGAGACGAGACACTTTCTGTCTGAAAGGACTTTGCCCACTGCAATATGTTCACATGCACAGTGTAATTTTGATATCAATCAGGATTTACTTATTATTAGAATTGTAGATATGTAAATGCACGGCCATAACCTGATTAAAACCAACATTTTGTTGTTTAATCAAGAGATTCTCAATAAGCATATACCTGCATTGGTTGAAGCTGCAGAGAAGCCAAAAAGGCTTGCTTCAGTATATGCAATATACACTGTGACTAAAAAAGCAAATGATTGTGTCTCAAATGGGTGCATGATTGTGACAAGGACATTAAATTCATTTAGTTTCATCTAATGTTTCACTGTTCCACTAAAGTCAAAAGGTTTTAACTCATGTCCGAGGACTCTCAGGTAAGCTGTTAAATGTGCCAGACCTGTGAAGTAGAGCTATTTATCTCAATTGAGCTTCTCTGCGTGCTGAAGGTGAAAAATAGATGCCGTCATTTTCAAATGTGTTTTTCTAACACTAAGTGGCTGGGTACATCTGAAACTGGTAGAGCAATCATTGCGTCATTCGTTGTGAGCAAAGAGTGTTATACTCAGCTTTGACTGATGGGACTCATTAGGGACTGTGAGTGTTGCATTTACCTGGTATGAAATTTAGTTGGAAAGCTGCTCTTCTGCTCAAATATTACATTATATTTGCCTTAAAGGGATAATTACAACCATTTCATGTCATTCCAAACCTGTATGACAAACCTAGAAGTACTGGAAATTGGATCAGTCTGATTCAGAATGAATTATTCAGACTGATTCATCGATTTGTTTTGAACTAGGGTTGCGATTTAACTATTGAAATGTCGGTCTGTTTCTTCACACAATGCTTATGGTTTCAGAAGATAACTGCAAGTTGTTTTAATTTTCTGTAGCCCTCAATTGGGTCATGGGGTCTATACAACCCCAATTGACTTTTACTTAACAAAAAAGCGTTCCTTCATCTCAGTGAAATAAGATTTTGTGACTTTTCATACATTATCTATCTATACACACACACAAAAAACTGGGCTTGATTTGGTTGTTCTGAAGGTATGTAAAAAAATGTTTACACTTCTGGTATTCAGGGTCCAGAAGAACCCCACATTGAAATGAATGGGAAATGTGAAAAAACTCACATAAAAAAGTTAAAAAAAAAGAAAAATCCAGCATAAATCTAAAATTTTTACACAGAAATGAAGACCTAGTACTAGAGCATAAATGCAATCTATCAAAAAAAAAAATTCATATGCTAATGCTAAAGCTAATGGTTTAGTTGAGGAATTGTGTGGTATATGGATACAAAAGTACTTTATATCTCCAAAAACACAGCATTAATGAATAGATGAGAAGTAAACAAAAAAAATGATATATTATTTGTACAATTACTCAATCAATTGTTGGGGTTGTATAGAGCCCAGAAGTGTAAACAGGAAACGAAGACCATTTAAAGGTTAAAAAATGTATGGTGCTTTTGTGTCCTTTTTGAAGCTTAATATCTATTTGCATGGAAACAACATGGAAAATTATTTACTCAAAATTTTCTCTTTTGTGTTCTGCAGAAGCAAGAAAGTCATATGGATTCAGAACAGCATGAAGGTGAGTAAATCATATTAATTTTGGGTAAACTATCACTTTATACCCTTTTGGAAAAGAGTTACATACTTTTAAAAAGACTACTTACTGAGAACCCAAGCCAGAGAAGAAAGACAGACACAAGGTTCTTCTGTATTTCTGCCAAAAACAACAACACATTCTGTATATTATACAACAAAAGACCCCAGATGACTTTATTTTAATGGATGTGGATTAATCGCCCTCTTGTGGTTTGCAGTCATAAATCCTCATAGATCATCTATCTATCTATCTATCTATCTATCTATCTATCTATCTATCTATCTATCTATCTATCTATCTATCTATCTATCTATCTATCTATCTATCTATCTATCTATCTATCTATCTATCTATCTATCTATCTATCTATCTATCTATCTATTATCTATCTATCATCTATTATATCTATTTATCTATCTATCTATCTATTTATCTATCTATACACATATATATATCATCCTAATTTTTTTATCATCCTCTTTTCTTCTAAAAAGTAGATACCAAAGTAAGTAATTGTATTAGATAAATTATGTACAAGCTGTTTCCACAAACGTTTGACCACTAAAATGTTCAAAAAACAAGATATCTTGTTTATTTAAAATACAAGATTTCGTATTTTTTACTTTAAATCTAACAAACATATTATTGTTAAACATTTTTCTTAATGTGCTTGGGATATATATGTATAAATTTTATTTGATAATTTTATCTAATGCGTAAGACGTATGTGTGATTTGAGTGTTCAAATGCGAAACTACACCTGACAGTTCTTCGTAAATTTTGTCTCAAACTAGACTAGGGAAAAACCGATAAGACTGGTCTTATTTCAGACACATATCACTGTTTCATGACATGTTTTGTCTAATTGACAACAAAGCCAGCTTCCCCTGAGAGCTGCGATCAGTGAGACTATTGTTAGTCCGTGCTAAATCCTACAATGTGAAAATCTGCACAACAAAAAACTTCAGTTTTCCCTTTCGAGTTGCTCCTTGTACGAGACTATGGCTGAATATGTCATGCGATAGGTTTTCAAAGTTCGCAAGTGATGTGCTCAAGTTTTGGATCTCACAATAGAGATGTCTCTTTATGTAATCCTTAAGGCTGGAGCCTCATATCCATCACTGGATGAAGGACACTCCCTTAAGCTGAAGGTTGTGTAATGTGAGATTTGTCAAAGTAGGGCGTGCAGTATTTATGGTGTGCTGATATGGCCTCAGATGACCTATCAGGTGTAGTTTGATATGTCCAGATTTCAGCCACTCCTGCCTGGAATCACTTTCATGCACGCCTGAAAGAATAACCATTCATGAGGTAAACACCAACACAAGAGAACAGATGATAGGGAACAGATTGAACACTAAAGGTAGGCTAGAGGTAGACTATTAGAACCAGAAAAAAAATCAAAGATGATACCTCTATACTTTCTATACTTTTGCTCGAATCTTGGGCTTCTGGGTTTGCATAGCCTATAGTCCACAAGATAAATGATATACATTTTTTTAATGATCCCTCTTATTTTGTGAACATTATACAGTTTATGTACACCATTACACCACCACCACCAGCCTGCACAGTGGTAACAAGGCCTGATGGATCCATGTTCTCATTCTGTTTACGCCAAATTCTGACTCTACCATCTGAATGTCTCAATCAGAAATCGAGACTCATCAGACCAGGCAACATTTTTCCAGTCTTCAACTGTCCAATTTTGGTGATTTCTTGCAAATTGTGGCCTCTTTTTCCTATTTGTAGTGGAGATGAGTGATACCCGGTGGGGTCTTCTGCTGTTGTAGCCCATCCGCCTCAAGGTTGTGCGTGTTGTGGCTTCACAAATGCTTTGCTGCATACCTCGGTTGTAACGAGTGGTTATTTCAGTCAAAGTTGCTCTTCTATCAGCTTAAATCAGTCGGCCCATTCTTCCTCTGACCTCTAGCATCAACAAAGCATTTTCGCCCACAGGACTGCCGCATACTGGATGTTTTTCCCTTTTCACACCATTCTTTGTGAACCCTAGAAATGGTTGTGAATGGTAAATCACCTTTCTTTCCCATTCTGACATTCAGTTTGGAGTTCAGGAGATTGTCTTGACCAGGACCACACCCCTAAATGCATTGAAGCAACTGCCATGTGATTGGTTGATTAGATAATTGCATTAATTAGAAATTGAACAGGTGTTCCTAATAATCCTTTAGGTGAGAGTATATATATATACGCCACTGTATACCATTTTAAAGAAGATTTTTAATGTACATTTTTAAAGAAGTATAATATGCTTACAAAGGTTGCATTTATTTGATAAAAAATACAGTAAAAATAGTAATTGTGAAATATCATAACAATTTAAACACAATACAATACAATTTTGTAGGCACTCACAAAATGCGTCTTAAAATATGAAACTGGTTTGATTATTGTCCAGATGAAAGTCTGTTTGCATTGATATTAATGTCGAATTGATCATTCTCACAAGTATCTTACCATACTTTTTTTGTATTTTATTAATTTTTTTTGTGGAAAATATTCCTTTTAAATATACCTATTTTTACTTTTTTAAAGACGTTTGCAGAGAAGCAGCATTATGGCACATATAAGGAACAGTTTGCACAAACTACCATTAAAAAAGCCTAGCTGTTGAGGAACAGATGTGCTGTTTCAGAACAGCAGTGTACTCATCTAAAAAACAAGTTCTCTAACTTTTCAAATAGAAATAGCAACACTATTCATGTACAAGTTGGCATGTTTTCGAGGCTGTTTCAAGCTCGATTCAGGGGATGTGCTGGGGTAACACTGCAGTCTAATACTTGAGGCACCTTCCATAAAAGCCAAATATAGTTCCATCGATCCATTGGCGAAACCTCGAGACGGACGTGTAGACGCCAGGGTACTGGGCATCAGCACAGCCATTCCCCCAAGAGACGATGCCGTACACGCGGCCCTCGCACACCAGCGGCCCTCCTGAGTCCCCCTGCAGAAAAGACAAGAATATTAATATGATTTTGGACAGAGAGGTCAGATGGTGTGCGAGTAGAGTGAAAGTGGTTAAACCAGAACTAGAAGGTGAAACTCAACGATGTGAGACACGTATTGCCTTTGAATTGCCTTGTAAATTTAATTACGTTTCTTGTTGTTTCAATGTCATTGGGTGAACTTGACACATTGTAAAGCCAGCAAATTGCTCCTTTTTAGCAAGAAACAATGGACTGGACTTGAATTATATCCATCAGAAATTGATTTGGATTGCAGTATAAAAAGTACCAGATACTTTTAATGAGGGTGAAATTAAATGATGAAATTGACATTATTATCCATGTTGAAAACAGTTTTTTACATTTTTATTTCAGGATTCTTTGATGAATAGAAAGTTCAAAAGAACAGCTTTTATTTAATTAGAATATTTACTAACATTATAAATGTCTTTACTGTAACTTTTGATCAATGTAACTCAGTCCTTGATGAATAGAAGTATTGATTTCTCATTTATTTCCCCCAAAAATAAAATACAAATTCTTACTGACCCCAAACTTTTTAAAGGGTAGTGTTTAATGTAACAAAAGCTTTCCATTTCAGATAAAAGCTGTTCTTTTGAACTTTCTATTCATCAAAGAATCCTGAAATAAAAATGTAAAAAACTGTTTTCAACATGGATAATAATCATACATGTTTTTGGAGCATAAAATCATCATATTAGAGTGATTTGTGAAGGATCATGTGACACTGAAGACTTGAGTAATGATGCTGAAAATTCTGCTTTTTTCAGAGGAATAAATTACATTTTAATATATATTAACATAAAAAAGTCATTTTAAATTGTCATAATATTTCACAATATTACTGTGTTTTTTGTGTATTTTTTATCAAAAAAATTGCAGCCTTGGTGAGCAGAAGAGACTTCTTTTAAAAACATTAAAAAATCTTACCGATCTTAAACTTTTGACCGGTAGTGTAAATGGTTTTATAATTGGCAAAAACAATGTGATATCCAAATAATGACTGAATATAAGTTGCCCTGTTCCTGACAACAAAGTCAACATCCAGTAAATCACTAAAATGTTGCTAATAGTTAGTTGTTTATTCCAAATACTTTTAAAATGCATTACCACATATTCATAAATTCCAGATTTCCAAAAACATTTAAGGTCAAAGTTCAGTGCATGTGAAGTAATCGTTTGTCTCACCTTACATGCATCTTTTCCTCCCGCGCTGTATCCCGCACAGATCATATTCTCTGTGATGTTTCCATTAAAAGAGTCTGTGCTGTTACACACTGCGGTGGACACTATGGGCAGCTTCACCGTCTGCAGCGTTGCAGGGATTCCTCCCCCGGAGTGGTGAAGCCCCAGCCGGACACCCTGCACACGCGACCCACGGACACCTGGGCGTCCTGCCGAGGCAGCGGCGATAGAGACACGTAGCTGTTCAGATACACGGGAGACTGCAGCTACAGGTGAGGAAAATAAATCAATTTTACTATTTTTACTTGTATACTAAAACTGAAGCATTTATGCTTTTGTTAATATACCTAAAAATGATGCAGTTTAATGAATTTTAATATAAAAGTATAGATTTTTAATGATCAAACTTTAGATGTGTAAAAAATGCATGCACTAATGTTGCATTACTGATTGCAAAGTGATACAGTACATCACTTCATGTAATTGATGCCAGATTGTTGTGTTCATTTTGTATGCATGAAAAGAATCAATGATTCACAGTGAGTCATTTAGTGTAACACAGTAGCATTGATTCACTGCCTCACCTTAATGAGCATGATGTCTGCGTTATTGGTGGCTTTGTTGTACTGTGGGTGAGGTATCAAAACATGAGGCCTGCGAAACTGCTCCGTCCCCTCATATAATCCCACAGAATAATCTCCAGCCACGATTCTCATGTGTGCCTCCCTGGAGACACAAACGAACACTGCTTTTTATCCAACTGAATTAAAATGCATTTTAAATGCATTTTACTGTTAAGCGGCAAGTTACATCGTTGTACGGGAAACACACCCCAGATAAAGAACATTTAAAAGTAACATTCCCGGGTGAGTTGTTCAAAACATTTAATCGGGATCAAAATGATCTGGATTTTGAAATCCCATTTTTTCCTATCCAGGATCAGGTAATCCGTCTTACTTTTATGCCGGTTTTTCAAAGCAACATTGGAGTGGATCACCCTGATCCAGATACACAGTTTTCAAGATTACCAAATCCAGATTACCAGTGCTCTAAATGGGACAACATATCACAGTGTGGGCTACCAGCTATGTAAAGAACAGGTAGAAGAGCCAACATGGGGTCACTGTAAGTGTTTCTTATTTTGAGACAAAACACAAATCGGGACAAGATAATTTTTATTTTATTTTTACATTACTATACTGAATAGCTTAATTGTTAGCCTATGTCTACTTTATCACTGTTACATCGGTTACACGAGTCAAGTGCAAAATATAAATAAAAGTATATACACTAAATGATACAAATGTATTATTTGACCAATTTTAAAGTTTTACTACATTTTCTTCCTGAAATCCACCTTGAAATCCTACCCCCTGTTAAGATCAGGATAATCCTGTTTTTTTGGATCAAAGTTATCCAAATCCCACTGACAAGTTTTGAACAACACAAACTGAAGGTTTGATCCAGATTAAAACTTAGGATTGGATTCCCTGATTTAATCTGCTTTCAGATTCCTTCTTTCCCTTTTGAACAACCCAGTTTCAAGATTTGATCCAATTCTGATAGACCATGTTTGAAGAATGATAAATTGGAATGTTCATTAACATCATTTTTAGAACATATTTGGTACCGAATCTACCGAAGTTCAGAACTGTTGCTATGGTTCTGTTCGTTGTGCCTTCTAAGTGGCTCCAAATGGAAATACCCACTGACTAAACTTGTATCTCATATTGAAATGATGTTATTTAACTAATTAGTCCTGTATCCAGTGATGCTCGTCTTACCCTATATTGCAGTGTGCTGCGGTCAGCACCCAGTATTTGTTAATTAAGGTCCCGCCACAAAAGTGCTAGGCCCGTAGCGCTCTGAATGGACTACGATGTACTTGATGGAGTACGGCACCGGGACATATCCGCCCACGATACGGGCCTGGACCAGATCCTGACCTGTGAAACAAACCAGGAGACACGTGATTTTGTTGACAGCATCTTCAATCTCGGTGACATTAGTCTAGATTTTCCTTTCATACAACAGACACGTGTGCGCGTAAGGGACACTCGGAATCCACACCTTTGTCTCGGAAGGAAAGTGTGTAACTCAAAGTCAATACTTAACAATGCGGAGTAAACAATGATTTTAGATCTGTCCACTGAAGACTATATGTGCGTCACGAATAGATGTTTGATGTTAGAAGTCATCTCTGGTATATATGTTTCCCTTGGGCATGTTGATCACAGTCTAACAATTAGGCAGTTGTACGTGCAGCGGTTCAAGTAATCCTACACAATATTAGACTGGCCGTGTGTAAACACATACTCGCTGGATCGAACCTACTATGTATCCTTGACTGAATGACCTCGGAGCTCACGAGGATTGGCAGCAGCGTGACCTTCATCTGATTGCTTTATGAAGCTCTCAACGTGAGGAAATCCTACACGTTAAAGAGCACAAAGAGGTTATGTACGTCCATTGTTTGCCGTTTTATGTCGTGAAGTAGCGAAAAACTAAACAATGTTGAAGTTCAGTGTTTGGGGATTTGAATGAGAGCTTTTGGGGATTTAAATGTCTTTGGTATGTTTTTATAATTCAGCGCGCACAGGTTTTTGCAGGGATTCCAGCATCGGATGCGATTAATTAATCTTTTACGTCCATTCTAAAATTTATAATTGCATTTTAGGGCTTTTTTGTGTTTGAAATGAAAAACGATTTGCTTTGGATTTCCTTCAGTGAAGACGCACTCAGCGCAGGCTGTCAGGATGAAGGGCCCATCCATCAATGAAACTAAACTTAACTTTGTCTTCATATTTCTGTAATAAATAAGTAGCGCTGACAAAACTTCAGCCAGACATGCAAAAAAAACTACCCAGTATTAAAAGCCATCAAAAAGATCCATATATATATATATATATATATATGTATATATATATATATATATATATATATATATGTGTGTATATCTTTCAATTCATATTATTTTAATTAATTTTTTATTATAATTATATATTTTTTATATTTTTTATTTTACTTATTTATTTTTATTTCTATATATTTATTATTATTATTTTTATTTATTTTATTTTTTTTATCTATTGGATTGAGTAGGGAGGTTCATGTAAGGGATTAATAATGGACAATATTTTACTGTCTGCTGTTGTTGTGTTATTTTGTACTCTCATTGAAAACCAATAATAACATTTGAAGTAAAAAGATCCATAAAAATCTAACTTTTTATGTTGTAACTCAGTAAACTTAGAGATTTGACTTAGCCTATATTTCTAAATAAGCATAAGTTCTCAAAAGTTGTCTCAGCAACATTTTAAAACACAATAAAGCTCTGAAAATGTGGTTTTGGATGAAGTTGAGAAGAAAATCTTGAAGAAACTCATATTGAGATGTTTTTAATGCCGACTATGTGAGTTGAATATCTATGAGTCTTAAAAGATTGCAGTGTCATCCATTTCAATTATTTTTTGTTTATTTATAATTGACAACTTGAATCTCAAATGGCTGCAATACGCCATCCTTTCGATATTTAATTTAATTTCCAATGTTATAATTAGTGCTGGGCAACGGTTAATCACGATTAATAATCGCATCCAAAATAAAGGTTTAGATAATACATTTGTGTGAACTTTATGTAAATACACATATTCATTTATATATTTAAGAAATATTTGCATGTACATTAATAACATTTTTCTAAATATATACATGCATGTGTGTGTATTTATATATATTATGCACAGTACACACTCACAAACTTTTATTTTGGATGCGAATTAATCGGTGCCCAGCACTAGTTATTACTACATTATAAAACGTATAAAAAAACAACAACAAAATACATCTTTCTTTTGGCATTTTAAAATGAAAGTTTCAAAAATCTAAATGATCATCAAGTCACCAAACATCATTATAAGAAGATCCACAGTCTCTTGAAGTGAAACACTTCACTTTGCTCAGAGGTACAGTATCCGAGCCGCTCCACAATGCCGCTGTATACCCTGTTAATGCACTGAAAAGATTTAAGTGTATTGAATCTTTACTCACAGCTACACCACGAGAAGCTCCAGGAGGACACACAGCAGAAGAAGCGGCAGGTTCATACTGATGGAGACGGTGGACACAGAGACAGACACATGCACAGGTGCAGACCAGACTGAGACCAGCTTTGCTTCAGGTACTCTGATTCCACACCTGGGGAAGGATTACCACCGCATTCTCGGGTTTCCAAGTTCCCATTTCCGTCTCCCATGGTCACAATGTCGTCTGAGAAGGGGAACAATATATAATTGAAGCCAAACCTCGCAGGGGTTTTGTTTTGGGTCTGATTTAGGATCAGTACAATTGGCTACGTCACATGCTAAATGCGTCATATCGCAGATTGAATTCTACGGTTGAAAGAACGGTCAGATTAACTGTACCTTCTTCTTGTACATGCCTTTTTTGATTTATATTACAAATGCTGAAGCATTTAGTGGCCCCAGAAGGTATCTAGAACACTCGAGTCAAATTTAAAATGATGTCATTGCTTTAAATGTCAAAAAAGAGTGCTTTTCGGGACTAAAATTTAAACCATTTGTGCAAAATAAAACAAACTAAACAAGTGTCATCTGATACCAAAAGAAATTTTCATTTCTTTTTTCGAAAACTAAATTCTGAGCCATTTTTAAATTTTTAATTTATTTTTATTCTGCTTCTTTTATTAAATTTTACATTTCTTTCTTTTCTTTTCTGTGCATGTTGTAAATAAAATTTTGTTAAAATTGTGAGAATTGTTTCCGATTGGCTGAAAAGGTCAAAATGTCAAAAACAAACGTGTCATATGATAATTTGGTTAATTTTCCAGGGCTAAATTTAGAGCCATTTTTGCAGTTTATTTTATTTTATTATTTATTGCATTTTATTTCTCTTTCTATTCAATTTTGTAGATTTGGTTTTGATAAAATTGCTAGATTCATTTCCCATTTTAATCAAACTAAATTGAGACTCTAACTGGTTATTTTATTTTATATTTGTTTTGTTTTGTTTTTTACTTTTTTTTTATATTATATTTCTTTCTATTATTTTTTATTCAATTAGAGTTGTAGATAAGGTTTTGTTAAAATTGCTAGAATCATTTGCAATTTGTATAATTTGCCGGAACTAAATTGAGACTTTTAACTGGTTATTTTTTTATTTTTTTATTTTTTTATTTTATTTTTTTTACTTTACTTTATTTTATTTTATATTTCTTTTTATTCTTTTCAATCAAGTTATAGAAAAGGTTTTTGTTAAAATTGCGAGTAATCATTTCCGCTAGGCTGAAAATTATCATAATGTCACAAAATGAAAACAAGTGTCATCTGATACTAAATGATAATTTGATCATTTTCAATTTAAACTCCTGATCCTTTTTTTTTTAATTTATTTTCATTGGTCAATTATTTTTCATTAATTATTTTATATTTATATTATATATTTTTACATTCTATATATAAAAACACAAAACAATTTACACAACAATACATTGGGGAGATACAAATTTGACCAATTAGACCAGCAGAAAAGAACCCCTAATAAGCGCTTCTGCAGGGGAATTGTGGGATTGCCCCAGATCTGGAGCACGGATCATTAAAAATGAAGGTGCGGGATGAAATAGTCCTCGTCTTGTTCTCGGTGTGATCTCTGGCCAGTGTTAACTAATGATGTCTTCTGAATCTGACACAGCACAAGATTACGTCTCACTTGTGTGTCTCTCTCTCCTCCTTTCCCGGGTGCTGACCGCTCACATTCTTACGCCTGATCTTCTTGTTCTGCTCTGTTAGTGCGACCGCAACAGACCTGATTAGCCCTCTTCCTCACCTCCTCATCATCGTGACATGTGTGTTAGATTCACAGCTCAGAACCCTTCAGGATCCTGTCACGGTTTAATAGAGAGTTTGTGGACCGTTCAGTTGTCAGAGGACTATTAAGTCTTTGGTTGCCCTTTATTAATATCTGACCTCTTATGGGATCATCATCCAGCCATACAGCTGTGATGATAACTAGGGTGGCAATGATGTCACAGCTCGGCTGAGATCTCCACGTGGTGGGAGTGTTGGCAAGATCAACAAAACTATTTTATTTTATAGATTCCATAGTTGTGTTCAACATATATAAAAGTTTAGTGTCTTTTTAGCAATTTGGGAAAGAATGAATCGTGTAGAATAGCTGTAGATGGCAAACAACTTAAGCTGATGACCAGTTTTATTTAATTAATTATTTTATTTGATTTAATTTGCTAAATTATTCCAAAAAGATAATATTTTACATAATTATGTGGAATAACTTTAGATGACGTTCACTGGAATTATCAAACTACAGCTGATGACCTAGTTTAATTTAGTTTAGTTTAGTTTAGTTTAGTTGTAGATGAGGGTTTGTTAAAATTGCGATAATCATTTACAATTTAATTTCTATTCTATAAGTTCTATTTTCAAAATTATTCCAAAAAGATAATATTCTACATTATTATGTGGAATAACTTTAGATGATGTTCACTGGAATTATCAAAGCTGATGACTTAGTTTAGTTTAGTTTAGTTGTAGATGAGGGTTTGTTAAAAATTGTGAGAATCATTTACAATTTTATTTCTGTGTCTATAAGTTCTCTTCATTTTCAAAATGATTCCAAACCATGATGTTCTACATAATTATGTGGAATAACTTAAGATGATGTTCACTGGAATTATCAAACTACAGCTGATGACCTAGTTTAGTTTAGATGAGAGTTTGTTAATGTTGCAAAAATTGCATTTACAATTTTATTTCTATTCTATAAGTTCTTTTCATTTTCAAAATTATTCCAAACCATAATATTCTACATAATTATGTGGAATAACTTAAGATGATATTCTCTGGAATTATCAAACTACAGCTGATGACCTAAGTTTAGTTTAATATTAGTTTTAGATGAGGGTTTGTTAAAATAGCAAGAATCATTTCCAATTTTATTTTTATAAGTTCTATTCATTTTCAAAATGATTCCAAACCATAAAATTCTACATAATTATGTGAGAATAACTTTAGATGACGTTCACTGGAATTATCAAACTACAGCTGATGACCTATTTTCATTTATATTACTACACAAAATATAAAATCAACCTCACAATTTGTGTCAAAAAAGGAAAAATGTACAGCATTGCACACCGACTAAAACAAATTACAATATTTAATGTGAAAAGAAATATGTGCATAGCTCTATAAACAAAGTTTCAATACTGATGTATCAAATTAACCGAATCAGACAGTATTGAGACACTCCTGAGACGACATGATTTTATCTTCATGTTCGGTAAAGCTCCTATAATGTCAAACTTTTCCCAAGAGCGAGTCTTAAAGCCAACCGTTGTTCTGCTGAAACAGTCCGAGTGGGTGTGAGCTGGAGGATGGAGGATTGAACACAATAAAGATGGTGTAAAGTGGGATGTTTGCAGGAAAATCACGTTATCAGACTAAGCAAACAAAGATTAAACTGGTTAAATAAATCTGTCTGGCTATGTGATACGCAACTCTGTAGATGCATATACAGATATAAGATATATATCTGGGAAATAATGTGTATTATGTGCGCATTTATCAGAATATAATGCATTCATTTAATGTCAGAGAGGAACTGATTCCTTTCATTTAAATCTAGAGAACCATATTTAATGTCACAAATAGCAACTATCCATAGTTACTCAGTTTCAATCAAGGTATATAAAATCAAAACTATGACTTCTAAGTATCATTAACTGAACATATTTTCCTCAATAACCACATTGCTTATTAAAATATAAACATTTACTTGAACTGCTGCTTTTATAGCACATTTTATATTGTTTTGATCTGCTAAACTGCCGACAAACAGCTTATTATAAGAGATTCGGTTTCCACTTTATTTTGATACTCCACTTTAGACATTCTTCTAACTCTAGGTAACTTTGCAACTACATGTCAACTAACTGTCATTAGAGTATTCAGTAGACTGTCATTAGACTTTGGTAGGTTATGGTTAGGTGTTATGGTTTAGAATAAGTATGACTTGAAGTTGCCAAGTTTAGTAGAATATCTGTTTCGGGGACCATCAAAATAAAGTGTTTGCAGATATTAAAGGGATTGTTCACTTTGAAATTAATTTTTGGTATGTTTTAGCTTACCTCAAGGGCCATCCAAGATGTAGGTGTCTTTGTTTCCGCAGCAGTTTCAATTTTGATTTTTTTTTAGGTTAAACCGTTCTTGTCTGTCAGTCATATAATGGAGGTCTATGGTCACCACCTCAAAGAGCATGCACAGAGAAGTCCAAATTAAACATGATTTAATGACTCATAAATGTAAGCACACATTGATGGCCTAAGACACGAAACGAGCGGTTTGTGTGGAGAAACGAACAGTATTTATATCTATGGTTATTGATTGGATATTTGATATATGAAGTACTACCACCTGTTCACGTTTAGTTCATTATTCTTGTGTCACTCAGTTTGTTCTGTTTCTATTTGGTGTAGTTTGTGCCCTGCTGTTTCTTTGAGTTTGCTCGTATTGATTACCTGACTTTACATCGTTTAATAAATACGCAGCACTTCGATCAAGCCTGTGCATCTCATGCTTTTTATTAAACTCAAATGGATAGTTCGCCAAAAATAAAAATTCTTTCATCATTTACTCACCCTCATGTATGTCCCAACCTGTTTGAGTTTCTTCTGTTGAACACAACGAAGATATTTAAACAATGTCAGTAACCAAACAGTTGACAGTAGCCATTACCTTCCATTGTATTTTTTATTTTTGGAAGTCGATGGCTATCAACTGTTTGCGTTACCAGTATTTTCCAAAATAATTTATTTTGTGTAGAAATGACAACTTTAAGGAGTAGTTCACTTCCAAAAAACTTTTGCTGATAATTTACTCACCCCATGTCATCCAAGATGTCCATGTCTTTCTTTCTTCAGTCTGAAAAGAAATTAAGGTTTTTGATGAAAACATTCCAGGATTTTCTCCATATAATGGACTTCAATGGGAACTCGAAACGGTTCAAGGTCCAAATGAGAGTTTCAGTGCAGCTTCAAAGGGCTTTAAACAACACCAGGCGATGAATAAGGGTCTTATCTAGGACCCTTCGGAGTCATGACTCGAAAAAAGATTTGAGGAGAATGGAGAGTCACGAACGCTCATCACAGAACAGAACAAAGCGAGCATTTGTGCTTATAAAACTTAAACTTTTTTATTTATTTTTTTGAAACTACAGATGGCTTTCGCTGAGATAAGACCCTTATTCATCGTGCTGGTGTCGTTTAAAGCCCTTTGAAGCTGCACTGAAACTCTCATTTGGACCTTGAACCGTTTGGTTCCCATTGAAGTGCCATTATATGGAGAAAATCCTGGAATGTTTTCATCAAAAACCTTAATTTCTTTTAGACTGAAGAAGAAAAGACATGGACATCTTAGATGACATGAGGTGAGATGATATCAGCAAAAGTTTTTTTTAAAGTGAACTACTCCTTTAAAAGAAATTTGGTTGAACTGCCTCCAAAATTTGTAATGTTGAACAATTTCAGGCTCCAATTTTGACAGTCACATGTAACTTCGAAGAAAAATGATGGAAAAACAACTAGTTCACTTTAAAACACTACGTTCTGACCGTGTAACTCAAGCTTGCATAATTTTGAAACTCTTTTCGATTGACAACACCCACAGTATTTAACTCTGGCATTGAAACGACTGAACAGGGTGTTGTTCCACACAATAAGTGATCATAAAGAGCGTTTGAATCAGATATGCGTGACTCTGAGGGACATCTTTGTCAGGTACTAGGTCACTGTCCCTTATAGTGTGGGATAAGCGTACAATTTGTTGTTTCACATGGATATGGTGTCATTATAGAAGGTCTAAGAGAACAGAAATCAGCAGTTGAAGGTCATTCAAGGCTAGAGGTGAGAGGTTACTGACTGGTGAGTCTTTTAATTTCCTTCTTAAATCACGTATGTGTAATAGGCATTCGAGTATCTTGTAATACAGTAATCAACCGAATCTCAGTAATCAGATATTTGTTCTGCACTCTTGAACTGTATCAGGTTGCTATTGTACACTTTTGAAGGATGCAAGCAGACATGAAGACCGTTTCATTCTAAGCATTGATAGTCTCGTTTGCATCTATTACAGGCTTTCATCATTTTTTACTTGCGTTTCGGATGCTTTTCTCGTTACAGTGCTGAAAGAATGGCTCAGTTATTGTGGGTATTTCTTGTGCTCGCTGTAACGGTCAGAGGTAAGCAATTCAATTCATTAAATAGCAGTTATTTGACTCCATATGCCATTGTATGCACACTTTTAAGTCTACATTAGTAATTTCAGTAGCATTCAGTATGAAGTCATGATTTGAAAAATGACCATATACAATCATAAACAAGCTAAAATGTGGTAACATGGTGTGTGGGTCAATGGTTTTCTGATTGCAAACAACATGATCTAATCTATGAAATATTCTCATACAATAATAGATATCTCATGTTTTTTATCTTGACTAGATGCATTACCACAAAGGATCATCGGAGGATTTAGAGAGGTCGTGCCTTACTCCATCAAGTACCAGGCGTCTCTTCAGGTTGACAGGAAGCATTACTGTGGAGGAACCCTCATTCAGCCGCAGTGGGTGGTGACTGCTGCCCACTGCTGGAGACCGTACGTACTGCAACACGCACAGTTACTCAAAAGCTCTTAAAACAACTATTCATTATGAAGTTATTTCATGCAAAAATTAGACCTTTGTTTTCTTGCATTTGAATCCACAGGGCCAGTGTTATTCAGGTGGTGCTGAGTAGAGCACAGTCTCGCTATAGAAGAGGGATTTGAGCAAGTGTATAGCGCCTCCAGAGTCTACAGTCATTTTGCCTACAATCCAAAAACGTTTAACAATGACATCTTGCTCATTAAGGTAAGAAACATAGCAACAAATACTAGAAACTACTGATACTGAAACTTTGTCCCATATGCAAATACTGAATGCTGATACAGAAATAATTTTTGTTAGTTTGAAAATGTCTCCTATACCCTGTTTAATCTCCAATGATTGATTGATACCTGTATTATAATTAGTGCTGTCAAATGGATTAATCATGATTAATCACATATAACATAAGTCTTTGTTTACATAATAAATGTGTGTGTATGTATATTATTATTAGGGCTGTGCAACGGATTAATTGCGATTAATCACATCCAAAAGATAAAAGTTTACGTTTACATAATATATGTGTGTGTGCTGTGTGTAATTATTTTGTATATATAAATATACACACATGCATGTATATATTTTAGAAAATGTGTTATTCATATATAAAATATTTTTATATAATATAGATTATGTATTTATTTATATACAGTATTTAAGTGCAAATTACTCTTAAATATATACACGCATGTATATGTATTTATATATACAAAATAATTATTACGCAGCACACACAAATATGCTATGTAAACACAAACTTTTATTTTGAGATGCGATTAATCGCAAGTTCATCTTTGCACACCCCTAATTATTATATATATGTCTGTGTGTGTGTCTGGGCATGTGTTTATATATATATATATATATATATATATATATATATATCAGGGCTGTCGAACGATTAATCGCGATTAAGTGCGCATCGCAGAGTATAAGTTTGTGTTTACATAATATATGTGGTGCACTGTGTATAATTATTTTGTCTATATATATGAATACACACACACACGCATGTATATTTTAAAAAAAGTATCTTATATGAAAAATATTTATATTTATATACAATATAAATGATATATAAATCTACTGAATACAGTTCTGTCCATGAAAATATTTACTTTAAATATTATACAAGCATGTCTGTGTGTATATATCTATATATATATATATATATCTATATATATATATATATATATATATATAAAATAATTATGCACAGTCGCACCCACATGTGTGTATGTATAACACAAACTTTTATTTTGGAATGGATTCTGATCGTTTGACAGCAAGCTAATGTATATAGCACACTGCACACCAACTAACATATTGTATAATATCCAAACTACAGAATAGTCGTTTCGATATAGCATTGTCTTATTTTTGTTTGGGCAGCTTCTGGCTCAACCAGAATTCCAGATCAGCGTGAAGCTCTGGGGCGGGACTATCTGTTTGCTTGCCCAGTGTACAGACCAGGGAGTGTTTTTAGAGGAAACCTGTTACCGGAAACTGTCAGTTATATCTGCAATTTTCTTGCTGAAGTTACACACCTCACATGCAGACGCTTGCCTACTTATGTTTCCCAGCTCAGTGGTCCAGGCCTCAGGGATTAGAGCGCTAATGTTAGGCCAGCCGGCCCCAGCTGCCGTACCGTGGACACACCTGGATTTAGTTGGGAGGAATAGGCTGCACGCCGATGCAGCGGATAGGAGTGACACCGACGTCTACAGCTTCTACCTGTCACCGCAATTACTTGATGCGGTGGATGTGGAGATGCATCCCCAACTGCCAATGCTTTACTACTACAAGCCAAGCCGACAACATGCTCTGCGCAGGCTCACGTTCAAGAGAAAGCTCCTGCCAGGTAATGAGAGCTTTCAGTGAACATGAGTCTCATTTACACAACACCAGTGACAGCAACAGTGCCACTTCTACATCTGAAAAAAGTGTAGAGAATTTACATCATTAGCATGCTTCATTAAGTGAGCGGATGCTAGAAAGTTTAATTGCTTACGACTCTCTGATTGGTGGAGATTTCTACTGGAATACATGGGTAATGTATTTGTTCACCAGGAATTGCTTTTAAACAAATAAGTAAAAGAAAGCCTGAAGTAATGCAATGTGATACGATCGAATGACAACCTCATAGCCCACAGTGTTTGATTTTTAAAAGTTATTGTTAAAAAAACAATTCCACTATGGAGAAAATAAATGAGATTTTTCCTTGCAGAATTTGACTCTATTGTAAAAATAATGACAGAAGCCCATTGAGGCCATGCGACTATTACACAAAAGAAAAAAGTTGATTTTTTTGTTTTCTGGTTTAACTTAAATAAGTAACCTGGTTGCCTTAATTTTAAGTTCATTGAAATGGAAAAATTAGTTAATACAATAAAGGAGACAAAAGATTTGACAAGAGAAAAATGTTGTGATTACAAAACAAGAAAATATTTTTTACAGTGTAGTTATTAATAATATACAAACATTACTTTGGCAATTCTCTTTAGTGCAGTGTTATTTTAGTATCAATTGAGAGACATTCAGTTTTTATTTTATTTTTAGTTATTTTTTAGTAAAGTTTTTTTAAATGTCTACACTGTAAAAATATATTTTCATGATTAGTAATCACATTTTTTTCGTTTGTCAAATCAACTTAAATAATTTATTTAGTTTAGATAACATATAATTTTGAGTTTTTGATGATTAAATCATTCTCCTTCATTGTATTAACTTCAATAATTAACTTAAAATTTTAAGGCAACCAGTTTACTTACTTTTTTAAACCAACAATATTTTTTACAGTGTATTTAGCTTTTATTCATTTTATTTCAGTTTTAGATGGAAATGAGAAATGTTGCCAACTAGCTGAAATAAAACAAGTTTCAGGTTTTTACATATTTTATTTTCAGTGAACTTTTTTATATTTATTTCAAGCAACAACAACCACATTTTTATTTTAATGGTTTTAGTTTCAGTTAATAACCCTGATTTGGTGCAGATGAAAATGACACTATTTTCGCGACACTTCTTTGAGCCAGGGTTGATTCTAGACTCTTCCCTGAATTTAGTTTCCCCATCACACACACCTGCCTTGTCACGGAAATCTCCAGTTTCCCTAATTAACGACAGCACACAATCCCTCCCAAGGGTGCTGCCAATGGGTTTTCTTTGAAAAGGGCATTCTGGGAATACGGTGCAAGTCACCTGCTAACAGTTCGAGGAGATGTTAGATGTACTCTGATATGGTACAGCTTTTCAGGGCTTTATGTTCAGACTCTTTATGTTCAGAATCAAGGTGTGATATCTGTATGAACTTATAGGTACACAATAGAGAATATCTATAGCTTTGCAAGTAACAGAAAAACTGCAGAACATGCAGTGGGATCCAAAAATGTTATTATTTTCTCGGTTTAATTGGAAATAATTTTTTTTTTTTAGTAAATTTGAGTACAATAGTACAATTTGACTTTGAAGAATGTGAAAACAGAAAAATTATAATGTACTGTATACTATATATATTCTGCTTCCATTGCATTGTTCAATAATTACAATAGTCTCTCATTGCCGTCTTTTCACAGGGAGATTCAGGTGGCCCTCTTATTTGTGATGGGAATTTAGAAGGCATTGTTTCCTGGGGAATCGGCTGGTGCTTTGTCCGTACTATCCCTGGTGTCTACACTAAAGTCAGGGAACTACAACCGCTGGATTCGACTGGATCATCTCCTCTGAGAGCTAAAACACACATTCGGCTGAAAATTAAAAGAAAAAAGATGTCATTTAACAATAAATGCTACTTCAAGTACTGATCCATTCACATTATTCCATCCAGAATCCAGAGGTTTAAAGAGTAACATGTATATTTTGGAGTTTAAAAGCATTACATGCTTAAAATAGACTTTATTTTCTCTATTACAGTATGTTATGGCCCTTTTCATTTATATTGCCAAGTTTTAAAATTACACAACTGACTCTTATGATCTAAAAGTTTTTGCTTATTAGTTTACTTAAAAATAAAAATGCATTACCTGCACCTCAAATCTTTCTTCTGCTGAACACAAAAGAAGATATTTTGAAGAATATGGGTAACCAAACAGTCAGATGGAACCCATTGACTTCCATAGTATTTTTTTTTCCTGAAGAAAGAAACTCATATAGGTTTGAATTTTAATTTTTAAGTGAACTATTCCTTTAAATGCTTGAATTTATAGACAAATATAAACTGTGACTATGTATGAATGTCTTTACAAAACTTGTATCAACTATCAGTAGAATTTAAAAAGCATCCCATGATGCATCTCGTGAAAGAATGTCCTAAAAATAAATCCAGCTGTCGAACAAGATTGATGTGACTGGCGTAGTCACATTTTTAAATATATGAAGTTTACAACAAGCTCTAACTTGTGTCTTTATTGCAGTCATTTCATCATGAGTGTCTGAACTCTGAACTGGCCTGAGAAAGAGGATGATGTCTGGTTAGCTAAGCTTTAACTCATTTAAATATTTTCTAGTATGCGAATAAATGCTTAAACCACATGTGTTCTTTATGATGTAAAGCATGCTCTGTAATGATTGTCAGAACGGTGCAATGCAGCCCTGTGTGTGTGAAATCAGCCCCACAGGGGAATGTATATGACTAAAGTAAATGGGAATTTTATGAGCAATTGTTCAATATCCATAGTACAAAATTTACAGAATTACTCCACACTAAGAGTCAAAGAGTCATTGCATCACTAATTTCCTCCTTTAACGGTCTCTCTCTTTTCTCTCTCTCACGCACACACACATACACATTAACTTGTGACTCTGAAGCCATGCAGTGCCTGTCTTCTGAAACAGAGTCTCCAGTCAGTAGAGTCATGAATAGCTTGAGCCCACAAGCGCTTGTTCAGAAATCTCTGGATGCCAGAAATCAGGCCTACTGTCCCTACAGCAAGTTCCGGGTTGGAGCAGCTGTCTTAACAAGCGATGGACACGTGTTCACAGGTGGGACTCTTATACACTTCTAAAAGATAAGTGTAGTTATGTATATTGAAAGCTACAAATACATATAGACCATTTACAAATAGGCTACATAAATAATGTTAAAAAATATTTGCTAAATGGATGCTCTAAAAGGAAACCACACAGGCATGTATAGATAAATCAAGATTACATCTCTGTTTTTTAATGGTTCATCAGTGATGTTCTGTTAACAGGTTGTAATGTAGAGAATGCGTGCTACTCTGCTGGACTGTGTGCTGAGAGGACTGCTATCTCGAAAGCTGTGTCTGAGGGACATACCATGTTCAAAGCCATCGCAATTGCCAGGTGTTTTGATATATTGGTATATTTGATATATTGGCTGAAGTATAAGTACATACTGTTGAGTAATATTCCTGGTGTACATTGTGTTTTGTGCAGTGACCTTGAAGATCGGGTTATTTCTCCATGTGGAGGCTGCAGACAGGTCATGAGAGAGGTTAGTTCTTCTTTAAAATGAAAGATTACACTTTATTTTAAGGTGTCTGTGTTACAGTGAAACTATGCATTAAAGTACTGCGTAATAATACAATTCTACTATAGGGTTAGGATTGGGGTTTGGTTTGGGGTTAGTTGCATAAAATGAAGCATAATTACAGTTATTACTACAGTAACTACTGCTAAAAAAGTAGCATCAAGTCTAAGTAATTTCAACTTTACATTATACTGACTTAAATGTATTGTTTAACGTTTAAAAAGTTGAAAAAAAAATTGTATACAATATGTAAAAACTTTGTTGGCATAAATTATTGATCTTTTTTATAGTACATGTAACATGCAACAAGGACACTATAAAAAAGTTACCAAATGTCATTAATAACTGTCATTGTAATTATTATTGTTATAATTGACATATGAAGAGTTCAGATGCAAAAGCCTCTAAATGCCATTTGAAATTTTCTTCTAAAATGACCATTTTTATCAAGCTTGTATATTTAAGTTCAGTAATTTCACTTAAATGACAATTAATAGGTAATCTTCATTGCCATTTAAGTGAAATTACTGAACTTAAATATACAAGCTTGATAAAAATGGTCATTTTAGAAGAAAATTTCAAATGGCACTTAACTTTTCATATCATTATATTATATTATGTTATATTATATTATATTATATTATATTATAAGTATGTTGCATGTAAAAACATGGCCAAAACATGAGTCAACAATGACAAACTGCACATTCAGAAATAAAAGAAATTGTGAAATTTAGGTGTGGCTTAAAAAACAACAACATTATGCACACAAAAAATCACCTTTCATTAACACTGTCAGTTAACAGACTGGATATGTTTTTTGCAGTTTGGCTCACAGTGGGACGTTTATCTTGCAAAATCTGATGGATCTTACAAACTGATGACACTAGACGAGCTCCTGCCATGTTCATTTGGCCCTGAAGACCTGAGAGCAAAACCATAGACTGATGACTTTAAGAATGATGATGCCATGTTACAAAGCAAACTATGTGTAGGATAGATAGATTTATAATGTATTGAATGTATGTATGGTTCTAATATTATTATATATTAAAATTATTAATTGACTTGTCAAGATTTTTCGTACTTTTATTTTAAAATACATGCCACCAGGGCTTTTATTGTGTAATACGTGCCTTGTGGCTTTTATTTTGAATATTGGTCGCCGACCAATCAGCATTACGTAAACACTGTCCTTGAGAGATAATGCAGGGAGAAGTTAAGGAGACCTAGTTGTTTTTTTCTATCAACGCGAAATTTAGTTGTTTATTTGGCTCAAAATGTCAGTGAAACATGCTGTCGGTCGGGGGTTGGAGCTGGCGAGGTCAGTTTTCCAGCTGGGTCTCTTCAAACCAGCCGGCCGTGTGGCAGCGAAGTTCCGCGGTGAGCGACTGCGTGTGTCCCGGCCGACCCGCACCGTTCAGCCGCAGACCTTCTTGCCCGGCCGGTACCGCTTCTTCCGCCGGTCTCTCAGCGGGCTGGCCGCCCAGCTCCAGTCCGGCGCCTTTAGGAGAGTGATTGGGGGCGGTTTCACCCAGGAACAGGACTGTTTTCCTGGCTTTTGGGGTGGGTTTAACACTGATTGAACAGCAGTTGGAGGAGGACAGGACAAGCGTTGCTGTGTGTCAGAAGATACAGGTGACCACAGCATCCCATAAGAACACAACAATGACCACAGGTGTAGTCAAATGATGATGATGATAGTTAACTGAGCATTCCCGTAGCCCAAACAGTAGAACATGGTTATGGGTTTGATTCCCAGCCAGGACATGCATGAACTGAAAAAAAATTATTCTTTGAATGCTCGCGCGTGTATGTGTGTGTTATATATTTATCCTCTGGTGCTGTTCGCTGGTCGGTCAAAACGAAATTTTTTTTTTATTATTATTTCAATTCAATGAAATGATTGTTCTATATTTGAGTTAGATAATGTTTAATAGAATATTTACACTACCGGTCAAAAGTTTAGGGTCAGTAAGATTTTTTATGTTTTTAAAAGAAGTCTCTTTGCTCACCAAGGCTGCAATTTTTTGATTAAAAAATACACAAAAAACACAGTAATATTGTGAAATATTATGACAATTTAAAATTTCTTTTTTATGTTAATATATATTAAAAAAATGTAATTTATTCCTCTGAAAAAAAGCTGAATTTTCAGCATCATTATCCAGTCTTCAGTGTCACATGATCCTTCACAAATCACTCTAATATGATGATTTTATGCTCCAAAACATGTATGATTATTATCCATGTTTTACACGGATGGTGTAACAGTTTTTTTTTACATTTTTATTTCAGGATTCTTTGATGAATAGAAAGTTCTAAAGAACAGCTTTTATCTGAAATGGAAAGCTTTTGTTACATTAAACACTACCTTTTACAAAGTTTGGGGTCAGTAAGAATTTGTATTTTATTTTTGGGGGAAATAAATAAGAAATCAATACTTTTATTCATCAAGGATGAGTTACATTGATCAAAAGTTACAGTAAAGACATTTATAATGTTAGAAAGATATTCTAATTAAATAAATGCTGTTCTTTGAACTTTCTATTCATCAAAGAATCCTGAAATAAAAATGTAAAAAACTGTTTTCAACATGGATAATAATCATACATGTTTTTGGAGCATAAAATCATCATATTAGAGTGATTTGTGAAGGATCATGTGACACTGAAGACTGGAGTAATGATGACTGAAGATTCAGCTTTTTTTCAGAGGAAATAAATTACATTTTAATATATTAACATAAAAAAGTCATTTTAAATTTCACAATATATTACTGTGTTTTTTGTGTATTTTTTATCAAAAAATTGCAGCCTTGGTGAGCAGAAGAGACTTCTTTTAAAAACATAAAAAATTTAGATCCTAAACTTTTGACCGGTAGAGTATATACATTTTTAAACAATGAAACACAATGTAACAATGTATTTACAATGTAATTACAATGTAATCCATTCATAATTTGTCTGCAAGTGCATGCATTTCTTAGCATACAACTTCACCATTCTATTTTTTTTTTATCTGGAAAAAATATCCTGCTACAAAAACATTGCAAGTGTGTTTGACTGCAACTACATTTTTGTTTACATGTTCATTTGAAATATTTCTCACAATGTAGACGTATTCACGATGCTAAGACGAGTTCCAGAGCCCACTGAAGGCTTTTACCTCAGGGTACAAGTTGGAGGCACTATGTCACTGGGAACAGATCGGGAAAGGTTGCATGCAGCCGTGTATGAGGCAGCGCTCCGTTCGCGGCCCTGCGGGGAGAGAGAGTGTTTACTGGTGGACCTGAACCTGGAGGATGCTCGCACAATAAGAAAACAGGGCCGCTCCCTGCCACACACAGCTTTCCTTTAGCCATGAAAATGATGTGGAACATCGGGGTGAGAAGTTACACCATTTTAGCATTATTAATTTTATTTTGCAAATAGAGTAAATATATATTTTGTGTGAGACTACTTATACATTGAGTATTCCACGAGCACATCGAGACATTTGATACTGTCTTGTAGGCTAGTTCATCAAGTGACGCCATCCTTCGCCTCTATGTCTATGGAGTTGGTTCCCGCATGTCCACGTGCCTTATCCAAAGAGCAAGAAGAGATTGCTTTGGATGGGTGAGTTTGTATGTGAACTTCAGCAGTCCAACATGACCTTAAAATACACTGAATCATTGCCAGTGGCTTTGCTATTTTTACAGGCACTTTGGAACAGTGCCTAAACGGCTGACCGCTCATCCCAACGTGATCACAGTGTACCGGGCCTTCACCGGGGAGGTCCGCTGCTGCCTGGAGCTCAGGAGGAGTACCCTGCTGTCCCTGCCTGCCCGACTCAATCCACTGGGTTTGGGCCGGAATTCGAACACTGTTCCTGGTCATGAAGAAGTGAGGAAGCACTCTGCTAATTAAATAAAAAAAACAATGATAATTAATTAGAATAGCAATAAGTATGGTTACATTTATTTATTATAAATATATATATTTATTATGAAATTGTGGTAAATAAATAGAAGACAAATAATACAAAATTAATCATTAATAATAATTAATAAAAATAATTATTCTTATTTTTCATGAAAATATAATAAAAAGTTTAATAAATAAAACAATAAATAACATTAAGAATAGTAGTAATAATTATATGTAAATATTATACAATTATTATGAAAAAAGGCAAATAAATAAGACATTATAATTGATAATAATAATGAATAAAATTATTAATAGTTATATTTATTTTCATAAAAAAATATTTATAAAAATTAAATAATAATGAATAATAGCAGTAATAATTATTATATTTATTATATAAAATACTAATAGTATTTAATGAAATTATAAAAGTATTGTTAATAATATAATACATTTATTAATTATTATTATTATTATTAATTGTTATTATATGTATTATAAGTATGCATTATTAAAATAATAAATACATTAAATAATAATTATATTATATGATTATTTATAATATTTGATTTATTGTCAAATGTTATTTATTTATATTATATTTACATATTTTAATTATTTATAAAATATATAAATAAATAATGTGAAACAAAATCTAGTGAGATACAAGTTTTCACAGGCCTTTAGACTTCATTTTCTGATGAATGGTGGTTGTGGTCAATTTTTTATATCTGATAAATCTCTTGATGCGTGTGTGCTGTCAGTTACCCATACACTCTGCCGCAGTACCTGAAGGTGTGTGAGCCGAAGCAGATGCAGGCCTCTCTCATGTTGCTGCAGCTGCTGGAAGGGGTGGACCATCTGTGCAGACAGGGCATCGGCTCACAGGAGACCTCAAATCGGACAACGGTGCTCCTGGAATTTGACAGCAGTTAAGAGTCTCAAGACATGGCTGAGTTTTTATAGACTTGTACTACTGTGCCAGCATTAGGTAAATGCTTCAATCAGTGGCGTCACGATGTTTTTTTTACTGTTAAGCCAAGATGTTGCCCAGAGCTGGTGATCACTGACTTTGGGTGCTGTCTGGCAGAGAGATTTCGGCCTCCAACTGCCCTTCGACACCAACTCGGTCAGACAAGGAGGAAACTCCTGTCTGATGGCACCCGAGGTGAGGAGCTTCAGGAATTATTCTGGAAACATGGCGTGCCAGCTGAGATGTCTCTTGTGCTCACCAGGGCTGCATTTATTTGATCAAAAAACTGTATAATTATGTTAACTTCACTTGATCTTCGTACGGTGGCCACAGCCGTCCCAGGTCGAAGGGTGATGATTGATTACAGTAAAGCAGATGCCTGGGCTGTAGGGGCGATCGCCTGTGAGCTTTCGGTCAGCCAAACCCCTTCTACAGCTCACAGGGGCTGGAGAGCGCAGTTATCAGGAGAGACAACTCCCTCCACTTCCTGCTGCTGTTCCTGCTGTGGTCCAGCTGGTACAGTGAAGCTCCTGCTTCACAGAAACACTCGCAAGGTAGAACCGTCACAACTACACAATACCACATGCTACTGGCCACCACGACAGTGAGTCAAATTAAAATATTCTTTGCTTTTCAATAAATGTTTTTTTTAAGTTTTATAAAGCATGATCTCAACAAAACAAATTACTATATACGCGACGGTCAAAGGTTTCAGATCGGTTACGTTTTTTTATGTTTTTAAAGGAAGTCTCTGTGCTACCAAGGCTGCAATTTTTTGATTCAAAAATACACAAAAAAACACAGTAATATTGTGGAAATATGTATGCAACAGAATTTAAAATGACTTTTTTTTATGTTAATATACTGTTGAAATGTAATTTGTTCCTCACAAAAAGCTGAATTTTCAGCATCATTACTCCAGTCTTCAGTGTCACATGCAGTCCTTTTACATAGCCTTTGATGAATAGAGTTCAAAGAACAGCTTTTATTTAATTAGAATCTTTTCGAACATTATAAAGGGCTTTACTGTAACTTTTGGTCGATGTAACTCATTCCTTGAATGAATAGAAGTATTGATTTCTTATTTATTTCCCCCAAAAATAAAATACAAATTCTTACTGACTCCAAACTTTTTAAAGGGTAGTGTTTTAATGCAAGCGAAAAGTCTTCGCATTCCAGATAGAAGCTGTTCTTTTGAACTTTTCTACTCATCAAAGATTCCTGAAATGAAAATGTAAAAACTGTTTTCAACATGGATCATAATCATACATGTTTTTGGAGCATAAAATCATCATATTAGAGTGATTTGTGAAGGATCATGTGACACTGAAGCTGTCAGTAATAATGCTGAAAATTCTACTTTTTTCAGAGGAATAATTGCATTTTAATATATATTAACAAAGTCATTTTAAATTGTCATAATATTTCACAATATTACTGTGTTTTTTGTGTATTTTATCAAAAAATTGCAGCCTTGGTGAGCAGAAGAGACTTCTTTTAAAAACATAGAAAATCTTACCAATGGCAGTTATGTATGTATGTATATATATATATATATATATATATATATATATGCAGTTATGTATGTATGTATATATATATATATATATATATATATATATACACACACACGTGATATGTGATTAGTAAATCTTCATGGGTCTAAATGTTCATTTTAAGCAAATATAATTTTGACCTGTGTCTTTAACCCTGTGATCTTCATTCCAGTATCACAAGTAAAGTAATTTTTTATTGTTATAACATTATGATCTTGTAGTTTTGGGTTTCAAAAAGCAAAAATAAAACGTAATTAAAATAATTTCTGCATATCAGTTATTTGATTGTATCAATATCAGGCATAAATGGTAGTTTGAAATGCACACCATAGAAAACTCATCATCACCTCAGACTCTGACTAAAGAGCTCTGACCTTGAAGATAAACTCTGTTCATTACCTGATTTCTGTTGCACATTTAAGTCATATTTTCTTCACTTGTTTCCAGCGCCCCAGTGCACGTGTGGCCGCCAACATGCTTCACATCAGCCTGTGGGGCAGGCGGTGCTCTTGGCCAGCTCGGATCGGGCCAGAATGGATAAAATGATGGACTGGCTGCTGTGTCAGTCTGCTGCAGGTTCTCCTGACGAGTCGTGGACCCAGCGGAAGCTCTGTGGAAACTGAACTCCAGAGATCCTTCCTCGCCAACATCAGACCTGGAAGACAGTTCGCACCGCTGTCAGCTTCCTCATGTATGGAGGAGCAGGGGCAATCTCTGCTCATGCACTACCCTGAACTATAGTGTGTGTTTACTGGTAGAAACAAGCACAGCTGAATACAAGTGAGTGATCATTTTTCCAAGCTGTTCCGATTCATTTCTTTCTATAGACTGTGAAAGCACTTTAACTTTTATGTCTAGATCACAGTCTGACATATTTTAAAATTATCGCAATTTATACATTTGCACTTTTCGCTTTATGCAGTTTAGAACACTTTAGAATAACCATATCAGCATAATAACCACACAGACTCAAACTAGGTACAAACTTCATGAGTTGATGGGAGAGGTTAAAAAAATGGTTGGGATTTGTGATGCAATTTTAAAAGAAAAGGCTATCAGAGGTGAAGTTTTGATGACAGTCTTTTAAATAACATGTTCAGATAAGTAGTACAATAAGAACCAGGCATTGTGCATTAAAAGTAAGTAGAGGGACTTTTAAATGCATGTTGACTTTATAATGTATATCCTGGAAAGAAGCCAGAAAGAAGAGTATCGTTTTGAAATATGTACTCTTGTCTTTTGCAATGTGGTAATAAATCAGTTTGGTGATTGGTTATATTTGATGGGTTTGTGTACATACTGTTGACTGCAGTATATTATCATTGTAATATTTGCATTACTTTCCGATAAAATGGCAAAGGCATTTCCCAAGAAGCATGGGTATATTGCTCCTGTCCTCTTGGGAATTTAGTATGCATAGGCTACTACATACTTGATTCCTAGTAGGAATAGTATGGCAGTATTAATTGCTATTACGCACACACAGACACACAGACCCAGCCCCGTATCACGCCAGAGGCTGAAGTTCATTCTGAATCCCCTGAACTAATGTACCATATTGTTAAGAAATTCAACCTTCTAAACGGACGTCTAAGCTCAGTTGTTCGCACACCTGAGTTGTTGCATTGCATTTTGCGCCAAGTTCTGCACGAGCTCGTTCCATGCGACGCAAAACATGTTTGCTTCAATCAAAATTGCCACTAAAACTCGAGTAGTCTTTGGTGGGTACTCAGTTTTTAAAACTTGTGCTTCTCAGAGAGTCGTGAAATGGGGGAACGTCGACGGGAATCAGAGCAGTGTGTCGTGCACGCGTGGAATGTCCGGGAAAGGTTTCAATGTCCCACCGAGCGACGGAGTTTGTGGCGAGGGTTAGCGGAATCGCGACTGATGTGCAAACTACCTGTTTCAGGAACAGCGTAACGGGCTGAACAGGCGTTTGTCGGGGTTCCTATTGACACCGGAAACATCCAACCGTCCCGGTGCACGGTAAGTTAATACTGTAGATATCGTAATACATTAATCAGGGATGCTAACTTTGGAAGTTTGATTCGGATTGAGACTGTAAAAACGTAAGTGCGCGCGCGGAGAATTTTGGCAACCCTAACCATAATTAAAAAAATAAATGTTTAAAAGTCCTTGTTTACTTCGTTTAAACACCTGATTTATGCAAAAAAAAGATGGAATCTGTTTTTTTTCAAAATGTACATTTAATTTATTTATTGCACTATAAAAAAAATAAAGATAGAGCTGATTAAATAACAAACAAGTAAAACAAAAACATCCGAAACAAAAAAGAAATCTCCAAACAGAAAGGGACACATAGTTACTCCACCTCCCCAGAAACCCACAACACACAAGTTTCACACATTAGCCCTGTTATATAGTGGCAGTTTGGCCTGTTTCACTGTCTGAAGAGGTTTGTGAAGCAGAGTTTGAGATAGATCAATCTGTTCATTGAGTCTGTCACGTGACAAATGAACGAACGACTTGGAAGGTAAAGTAATTATTTATGTTCCCTGTAAATTATTTTTGACTGCATTATAATGATTTCTTAATTCAGAAATGTATAAAGACTGCGAAGGTGAATGTGTTCGGTCAATGTGGCTGTTAAAAGTATAACATTTAAATGTTTAATGAAGGAAATGACTTGCAAAAATATTTGTTCATTTTAACGAGTCAGTAAAATTATCCTGAACTGCCCATCACAGTGTGCCAACAAGTGACAGTCTGTGGCAGAGTGGTGTCAGTTTTGTTTAGGCCAATAACTGAAAAGGTTTGCTTAAAAAAATGCTAGTTATGAAATTAGTGAGTTAAAGTTTTTCCCCAAAAAATAAATTAATTAAAATAGCCTTTCTACCACAGAATGCCATTAAACATAATACATAATTTGTGTTGTGGAGGAAATGTTCATTCATTATTTTTCATTTACATAAACCTAATATCCAGTGAACAAAAACAAGTATCTTTTGCTCTGTAAGCAGATTTGGTCCGAGGCACATCAGGGAGAATCTTCTATGTTAAGGGCTTTCAACGGCTGGACGAGAGCGGCCCCCGTACGAACTCGCAAGAGTGGCAGATATCGGTGACATTAACGTCAATCTCTTTGACCTGAAGGACACATGCAAAAAAATACGTGAGGGATACCGTAAAATTGTGGCCACAGGGTGCACATCCCACTTACACTGGGTGAGAGAGCAGTTTCAATATGCAGGAATACTCATATCAGTGTTGAATCTACTCTAAATATGTATGTTACTTCCCCTTTTTCTGACTTGTCTTGGATTCCCAGGAGGTGATCACACAATTGCATACCCAATTCTTCAGGCAGTTGCTGAGAGGTTGGTGCACACTCAGTAGTGTCCCTCCAAGTTTACATTACTAACTTACATTTAGTGTTAAATATTGCTGTTTCTGCTGTTCAGACATGGTCCAGTGGGCCTAATACATGTGGATGCCCATGCCGGACACTAGTGACATGATTCTGGGGAGAAGATTGGCCACGGGACCCCTTTCAGGCGCTGTGTGGATGAGGGTCTCCTGGACTGCAAGAGGGTTGCCCAGATCGGGCTTAGAGGCCCGAGTTATTCTCCAGTAATTATGAGTGGAGCCGAGCACAGGTATCAGGCTGCACACTGTAATCAAATATTGTTGGTTTAACTGTAAATGAAGTAACCTGGTTGCCTTAAAAATTTAAGTTCATTTGAAATGGGAAAAATGAGTTAATACAATGAAGGAGATTGAGTTAATCATCAGAAACTCAAATATATTATGTTATCTGAACCACATAAATTATTTAAGTTGATTTGACAAAAGAAAAAATGGTGTGATTACAAATCATGAACATATTTTTTTACAGTGTATATATATATATATATATATATATATATATATATATATATATATATGGACATATTTTATTAGTATCATTTTATATTATGATAATATATTATATATATTAAATTAATAGATGTGTTATTATTAGTTATTATTGTATATAGTTAATTCATTATCATAGTAAATATATATATATATATATATATATATATATATATATATATATATTTTTATAATATATATAAAATAATATATAATATATGTTTTTATAATATATTGTGTGTGTAGTTTGTATAATTATTTTGTATATACAAATTCACACGCATGCATATATGTGTTGAAAAATGAAAAAATGTGTTATTAAAATTATGTATAAATATATATACAGTATTTACATGCAAATATTTCTTAAATATATACATGCTTGTGTGTGTACTTATATATACATAATAATTATACACACACATGTATTATGTAAACACAAACTTTTATTTTGGATCCATGAATCGTTGCCCAGCCCTATTTTATATATATATATATATATATATATATATATATATATATATATATACATTATTAATTTTATATGTATTATTTAATTTATTAATTCATTAACTATTATATTAAACTATTTTTTTTTTAAATTAAGCAGATTATATTTAACCCCTTGAGCTATACATATGCACATATACATATTTATATATAAATTAAAATGTATTTTAATTGACCTTTTTGCTTCTTCCAGGGTTTCCGTGTAGTCCGAGGCTGTGGAGTGCTGGCACAAATCTCTTGTCCCTCTCATGGAGGAGGTTCGCTACAGAATGGGATCCGGACCTGTCTATCTCAGCTTCAACATTGACAGTCTGGACCCTGCATACGCTCCCGGGACAGGAACGCCCGTAGATAGCGGGTCTCACACCCATCCAGGTATGTGTACCTGTCCAGATGCTCAATCCTGCTCCTGGAGATCTGCAACTATTCAAACTCCCTTGAGCAGCTAAAGAAGGTCTTTGGGTTTAACTTAATGACAATCATACTTTTACAAGTATGCATATAAATATGACTAAAGAATGTACACTATAAATACATAATCTGTGACAAATAAGTATCTAGGATGCATCTGCACACTTTTACATGTATGCATGGATACATATTTAGAATATCCACCGGTCCAGTAAATCGTATTAAATATTTAACATACTGTAACTGTACTATAATTTGGGACATAGTGACCCTAATCTGACACACTGAATCAGTACTGGTAATGTGCGATTGGGATGTAGCCAAATACCCAATCTCAGGTTTGAGCAGCTCTTAGACTTTTCACATCAAAGTTTAATATTAACAGTAGGTTTGCTTAAAGAAGAATGTTTTTATGTTCAATTTTTTTATTTAATTTTGCTTTCAGGGTCTGGAAATCATCCTGAGGTTGTTCGAGGTCTTAATCTTGTCGGTTGTGATTTGGTTGAGGTCTTCTCCACCTTATGACACCACAGGTATTAAGTAATTTAAGATGAAATTAATTTCATTAATGCGTTATGTTGTAATTTCTCACACTGTTTGATCTGTTTTTTCATAGGAAACACTGCTTTGACTGGTGCTAACCTCCTTTTTGAGATGATGTGCGTCCTTCCGAAAGTCAAATACTATTGATTGATCACAAAGATGTTTGTGAAATGTCCCAGGTAATTGCACATTGTCATAAAATGTACATGATTAATGCACAAAATGGGCATTAAAGTAATTTTCAGCAACAAATATCTTTATTTGAAGTAGCAAAACAATGTCGTACTATCACAATTTATGATAACAATAACCCTTGATGTTTATGAATTGTGGGGTGAAATTAAATATTTAGTTTCACAAAATTGTGGAAATAAAAAAATGTATGTTTATTTGATATAGTTTTAAAACCATTTTCAATAGATTAATAAATAAAACGGATTACACAGACATGAAATACATTTAGTCATACAGAGTTAATACAGTAAGCCATGAAAACTTGGCACTGATTTAATGCTGACTATCTTTAAATTTAAGATATTTACCAGTGCATCGCAAAACATATATAATAAAATGCTAATATAGTACAATGGCACCAATACCGCATTATTAATTATAAAGTAGAATGAATGTTCATTGAACACCATATGAATAAAGTAATATTACTTTATGGAAGACTTCATACAGGAGTGGATTTTAACACATCACAACTTTCTGTGCATATGTGATACATAATCAAACAGACACATTAACACTAAAATGGCCTTCCACAGCTAACATGAAATGCATAGTAAAAAATACTTTCCGATTAAGTGTATTATTTCTTCTTTACGTACTGTTGCAAATATTTTTGCATGCCACGCCACATCTTTAATGAAAAAACTGCAACTGGAAATCCGGCACTATTAGTCATTCTAATTTGTTAGCTGCACTATATAGCTGAATGTGACTAGTAAAGGTCAATAAAGAGCTTTACTTACACTATCCATCTGGTTAGAACGTCTCAAAACTTTCTTGTATTTTTTCTCTGTAGAGACACAAACCCATATGATATCTTTACATAGACATTTAATATAATCATGTAACTATTTAACACCTCTGTGACTGAAAACGCATTTCATATTTTACAGGTATTGCTGTAAAGTCTTGCCAGTTTGTGTTAAAGTTTCTAAAGTAAAATGAAAAATTTGTAAAGTCTACAGTTGAATGTTTAAGTGGCCAATTTGAATTCTTACAAATAGAAATTAAATGTCTTAAAGTAGCCCAAGTATTATTTTTATTTTGGCCTAAAATACATTTTTGGTCATTTTTGCAAGTATTTTTTTTTTTTTTTTAACACTTTAGTTTAAGGTTAACATCAGTTAATGCAATTAGTTACTTAGTCGATGCATTAGGCATCAATAATAATAATGAATTACAATAAACTTTTCATATATGTGCTGTAAAAATGTACATTATCCATGATCAATAAATGCTGTAAAAGTATTATTTGTTTGTTATTTAATGTATTGCATTAACTAAAGTTAATGTATAAATTCTTATTGTAAAATGTAAGCAAAAAATTACTTTCTTGATTAAAGGGGTTAAATAAAAAGGGAAAGTGTCTCTTAAAATTGTAAAACGTAAAAATTCACAGCATTTTCATGAGTAAACATAGTTATGACTAAAAAGTCTACAGTGTTCATGTTTGTTATGCTACTTTTTGTTAGCTATTTAAAACTAGCAGCACGTTGCAATGTTGAAATAAAATGTAAAAAATTGAAAGCTAGGATAGCTGTATCAATATTTTGGCTCTCAACCAACAACCTTTGAAATAAAGACCCAACCTGACTGTATTGCCCTCCATTAGAGCTGCAAAAGTAAATGTCCAAAAAACGGCATCCGGTGTCGATTTCAAGCACTTCATACATTTTCCGTTCCTCCACACTGCTAAACTTAAGTAACTTCTGCAAACTCTTACGTATAATCGTCTGATCGATCATCTGCGCTCTGAGCAGCATCGAGGCCTTTGGTGCAGCTGGGTTATTAGCTCTAGCAAAAGCATGCTAGCTTTATTTATTAACAGTGATCTTATCCAGACCAGGCCAGGCTGGGACGTAGTACCGGGGCAGAGTCCCTTCCATCAGTCGCTCCATCCAGAGCCCGAGTCGATCCAGTTTGTGGTGGATCTGAAGAGTTGTGGATCTGGAGCGTGTGATGTCCCTTCCTCGATCGGGGATCCTCCTCCTTCCTCTTTCGGCTTGCTATCCAGAGTCTTCACCTGTGTAGACTGGCTTGAAAAGACACAGGTATTTCTTATGGCCATTGAGGGCTAGAACGGAACCCGGTGTAATCTGCTTTGCGGCCGGACACCTCCGTCCTCGTCCGTGTCGATCTGCACGGCGTCCTGAGCGTACTCCAGCACAGCGCTCATCCATTCACCGTGTTTATCCACATTCCAGGAAGGAGAAGTGTAGCGTCAAACTCCTGCGAGGAAAGGGAATATTGAGAGCGTTTAAATGTACGTTCTTAAACCGATTATGTTTTAACAATCGACAACACGCGTGGTCATTAGGGCCGCAACAAGCGATTATTTTGATAAGCGATTAATCTGAAGATTATTAGAGTCATGTAATCGAATAATCGTCGATTATTACGATCAGTAAGTTTGGAAAGATTATTGCCTCTTTAAAGGGATAGTTCAATTTGAAATTAATTTTTTATATGTTTTAGCTTACCTCCAGGGCATCCAAGATGTAGGTGTCTCTTGTTTCCACAGTATTTTCAATTTTGATAATTTTAGGTCAAACCGTTGTTGTCTGTCAGTCATACACTGGAGGTGCAGGGGGTCCACCTCAAAGAGCAGTCAAAATTAAACATGATTTAATGACTCGTAAATGTAAGTACACATTGATGCCTGAAGACACGAAACGAGTGGTTTTTGTGAGAAAACGAACAGTATTTATATCTTTTTTACCTCGTGTAACCATATCCACGTCCAACTCATCTGAGATCAGGGCGCTTCGGTCAGCGCATGCGCTTGCGCCCCTACGTCACTCTTTGTTTATACAAAGTCTTCGGAAGTTTTACCTTTCACTAAACATATTTAGATATACGGGAAACCGCAATGGAAAGACAAATTTTACGATATTTCTAAATATGTTTAGTAAAAGGTAAAACTTCAGAAATCTCCGTGTAAATATTGAGTGACGTCACATGCAAGCGATCACTTCCGACGTAACATTGAACTGATTCAGTTCGGTTCAGTTGGACATTGCACAACTGATTCAGATCACGTGGGCGTCACTGTGACTGTGAAGAGGTAAAACGATATAAATGCTGTTCGTTTTCTCACAAAAAATTGTTTCGTGTCTTAGGCCATCAATGTGTACTTACATTTACGAGTCATTAAATCACGTTTAATTTGGACTTCTCTGTGCATGCTTTCTGGTGGACCCCCTTAGCTTCCAGTGTATGACTGATAGACAACAACGGTTTGACTGAAAAATGTCAAAATTGAAACTGCTGCGGAAACAAAGACACCTACATCTTGGATGCCCTTGAGGTAAGCTAAAACATACCAAAAATTTATTTCAAAGTGAACTATACCCTTTAAGTGCTCCAACATGCATGTTGTGCTCCCGTGAAAAGCAAGTCTCGCCTTGATTGTGTTGCACATGACAGCATTGTTGGTTTTAATTTTTTTTAAACTTTCCCAAACCCTGCTAGTTTGGATTCGTTTGCACTCCGTCATAATTCGCGTCTTTACCTTTTACCGCAATACCATTTGTCAAGGACCGCATTACACTCTAGCGCGCACAGCGCTGTAGCGGTCAAATCGCGATTTTGCACGCCCCGTACATTCGGTCAAGTGAGATTAAACGACAACAAAGATATTTGTCGACAATTTTAGTTCTTTAAGTTTAAGTTCTTTAAGCAATTTTAAGTTTCAGTCCTAATGGTCATGTAAATGCATTAAACCGTTTTCCTTTATCGGCGTAAGGTCATAAACGGTTTAAGAATAAACCAATCGACATAGCTAGATTTTTGCCTGGCATGTAAACAACTTCTTCTGTTGGCTTATTGAGCAAATAAATATAGTAAACAATAGGATAAAAACATTATTTCCAATTATTATGTTTTGAAAGGAAAGCACATATTCACACACACTCGCACAGAAACGTGTTGTCAAGATTTAATCAGTAAAATAGTTTAGCTATTTGACATATCTCACTAGAGAGGTCATAATTAGCACTGTTCTTGAAGCAGATAAACTTACAGTTTCAATATTAGAAGAAACGCTACTGCCAAAAACTGTTGAGAAACGCAGACTTAGGTAATTCACATTCACTTAACTCTCTCTCTAATAACTGCATTAGTCTCTGCTATCTATGGCTCAAGCCTCCATTACTAGCTCTACGGATGTTTTTAAATTAGGATGAGAAGAAATTAGTCCTAAACACACTTCGTTTTAATGGACAAAAACCTGAAAAATGTCTCTGAAATACACCATCTCAACAATGTTTTGAGGTGTGGTAACCGTAGCATATGTGGTTCTTTTTTTAGACAATGTAACTGCAAAAGTATTGCATGTAATGAGGGCTCACCCTGTGAATGAATAAACTTCCTTGGCAAACTTGCTGAGCAGGATGTTCTTAGTGGCATCAGTAAGTACCAGAACTACATTAATGTGACCCGGCCTCAACTTTACCAGGTTACTGGTGTATGTGATGTCGGCTTAACTCCGTCACTTCCACGAAGTTTTTCTTTGGTGGGACGACTGCAGAAAAAAAGTAAAGTGAAAAATAAAATAAAAAAGTAGGAAAGCATCTATATAAAAATTCATGGCCTATAAGTAATTAATTATGTTTGTGTTATGGCGGTTATTAAAATTCCAGATATGCAAAACGTTTTTAATTTATTCAGTTAAACTATAATGACTACAAAATTAAAAATCAAATTGTTTTAAATGCTATATTGTTGTATTGGCTGGTATAAAAATTCTATAATAGAATCTTTTTTTTAGCATCACAACATTATAGAGTATATTATGAATTTTCAAATCTGCTAAAGATTACAATGTACACTTATAATCATATACATATTATGAATAAATTGTATAATAATTTAAATTGAAAAAAATATGGGAAATTAGCTTGCATAATTAAATATCCAAAACTGAACAATATCAATAATAAAATCTGTAATATGTCACCCAATAAATGATATGATACTTAGAAATTTTGCATTATTAAAATAGATTAAGTTCTTTATTCAAACATGATATATGAGAGTACCTGGATGTGTTGGAGGTGTTTGGTGAGCCGTTTTCTGTCTTAGCATTCTCATTTGATTTAGCTTTGGGCTGTTTTTCCTCACTTGAGTCACTGAAAATGGAAACAGCGATATAAAATGTCTCTCTGTCTTCCGTCTAAAGACACATCAAAGTTAAGAAAGCAATAAATCTCACCTAAAAGCTTGAATAACTACTGTGCCAAATAAAATAAAAAGTGCAGAGAATAACAAAGACATCAGGGGCATCATCCTCACGCCTGCAAAAGAAAGAAAATTACAATATTACAATTAAATATACAAATATTACTGAAGACTCCACCTTAAAAATGAATTGGCATCCGTCACTAAAGTATATTTTTGTAAAGTTTATCCAGAGCTTTAGGTTTAAGCTTTAGCTTAGCGAAAGGTCAAATGGTGTTTTAGTCTCTTACCAGTTATTGTGAAGAAGTCATCAATAATTTCAGACAAATAGTCATATGCCGGGTAAATCCATCTTATTAAAAACATCTGAAAATAAATAAATGTACAAGTTCAACTGTTGAAGACACTTGACTGATACAGCAAATTCAGAACACTATTTGGACGTGGATCTTGACTGAAACATGCATATAGGTCAGTGCTAATTTCTCAATTAAAGACGCTCTATGAAAAGCAAACCCTGAGAGACTCACCGAGGCGAACTCATTGTTGAGCTCTGGCAGAATGGCGTCATAGTTGAGGATGGAGGGGTCTTTCTGCAGTCTTTCGAGTTCCTCCAGGAGCTTGTGTTTGTCCTCCTTACTGCCGTTCCATCCTCCTAACAATGGCTTATACAGGATCTTACCAGCTTCATTACGCCTCTCCAGAATCACCACCTGCTTAACACACACACAATCTAAGCCACTGACTTCTGTGGTCAGTGGCCAATTGTGGATTTTGCCAATATCGATGACTTTGATGGGAAAAAACAGGCCAATAACCAATTAACCGATTGGTAATTCGAATTAACAATTATATAAATGAAAAATTTCTATGAAAAATTTAAAGATTTCAGTGTAAAATAGTTCAGAACTTTATTATAAAATTAACTATTTCGTCACCATGGATGGAATTTTTCAGCTTTCCGTGTTTTCCCTGATAGGGGGCGCTATTACACTTCTTCTGAAAGAATACTCGAATCTACGGCTGTGTCCAAATCTCCTCTCAAATCACTACTCCCTACCCCCTACATAGTAGAGAACTATATAGTGAGCTCACCAGCATAATAGGAACACTTTCGGACACTACTTCGATCGTCTTCTCGGCGCCGTTGATTACATCATCTGTCAGCTGGTGTCGAGCCGGCTCTGGGCTAAATAGGTTTTTTAAAATAAATACATTACATTATATTAAGCTTATTTCTCCAAAACTAAAAGTGATTTCTGGCCGTTTCTGTTATAATGCGCTACTCACGTAATGTTTATAAGCTTATTTTTACAATCAGCGCAATGCATGATGGTATGTAGGGCTTGGGTCAGTGACCATCGGTTGTGACACTACTTTTCAAAATGCATTCTGGGATACATTGAGTGGACTATATAGGGTATAATAATCATCACTATACATTCGGACAGCACTACAAAATGGTCGAGCTCACTATATAGTCCACTATATAGTGAGTAGTGGGAGATTTCTACGGAACAGGAACAAGCGACGAAAGCATTGTAAAAATTCTTTGCAATGTAAAAAATAAATAAATTGCATGTAAAATGCAATTTAAAAAAAAAACAAAAAAAAACATGATTTTCTCAGCTTTTTGTTTCAAAATGTTGCTTTTTTAAATGAAAAAAAAAACTAATTCAAGTCAAGTGTTGATAAAAAAAGAATGCATTAAGAATTTATTGATGTATTTATGTTCAGATATTCATGCAACAAAATATTCTGGAGGCCATGAAAGTTTTGTGAAAATTATCAAAAACATAGGCGTGTTTAGCAAATAAATTTTATTACAGTACAACTTAGTCTTGAATGGAAACAGGTGAAGCTTTAGCAATCATGTAAACAATTGCAACATCAAAAGTGATTGATTTGATGTAATTTATTGTTCAAATCTCTGTCTGCAAAAATCTATGCAAAAAGCAACTGTAACGTTGATTAATCAGTAAAAACAACATATCGTTGACCAAATCTAAAGGGGCTTTTGCACAGGGTAGGTATAGGAACTAGAAGCCACCATAAAGCTATGTTATAGGTGGTGGTTGTGCGGGACTTTAATTGTGATGGCGCGGCAGACTTTTATTTTGATGGCGAGGAGAACAGGCTAGCCAGAGCCTGAGCACTCAGTGCTAAATTTCTTCATTAGTTTATGATCAGTTTAACAGTCCTATCTAATACGTTATTCAACACATTCTCATCCCAAGACGTCATCTAACTGACGCTTTTGACCATACGTCAACATCCAACATTTAGGGTACCCTTTAACGTCAGTCAGATGACGATCCTAGGGCGTCATCAAAGTGACTCTTTACCTTAACGTCAGTTAGATGAGGTTTAGGTCTGGGGTAGGGTTAGGATTAAATAGCGTCTAACTGACGTTTAAGGGTACCCTAAATGACGGATGTTGACGTATGGTCGAAAGCGTCAGTTAGATGACGTCTTGGGATGAGAACGGGTCGCGCTTATTAGATAGAACTGTCAAACAAAGAAAGAAAACGGTATATAAATAAGCTGGATTAGACCCTAAATATAGAAGTTTGGTTCCCCCAAAACCAAAATCGTAAAAACCAAACCTGCCAAAAATCGAGTACTTCCTCCAATAGTTATAGGAACTATGAAAGAGTTCCTCCGGTGCAAAAGCCCCTTAAACTGCATTGAGAAGATAAGGTCTACCTGTGGTGGTGTGCCGTCTTTGTTCTGTAGAAGAACATCACATAGAGGCTGCTGCCGTCTCTGGTAGACGTAAGCAAACCGCAATACATCGTTAGTGTTAGTAGAGGCTAGTGAAAGGAACGCTTCATTTCCTGTGGCGAAGGACTCTTCCTCACCAGTGATGAGTAGAACACAATATCTGTAGAAAAGACATCACAGACCTTTGGAAAAGACATGTTGCACCAGATTAACCACTGATTTTTACAGAGCTTACTTCCTGCGTCGATGGAACTGTTTAACCGGGCAAAGCTCATCAAATAGCTTCTGGTTTACCAGACGAGGGGCCAACAGGAACCTGTTGTTGGAGATGAACTCATCTATTATCTGCTTCTTCATCCCTTTGGCCTGTGGGAGAAATAGTCAATTGAAAGTCAGAGGTAAACACATTTATGTCTTCTCAAACATCCCATGTGACCACCATTTCTAAGCAAGGCATTGTTTGTTGGTCCTAGAACAAAGCATGCATATAAACCTAATATTAACCTTTAAGAAAAGGGGAAGCAAGATGTTGCTGAAGCCCTAACCTAATTTGGTTGTGAATGTTGTTTCAGGGCTAACAAGGATGTTGATCGAGGGCCTAGAACCTTCTAGGACCAGGATCTAGGGCTGGTTGCACCAGTAGGCTAGTTTTGATATGAAGGGGCACTAAGCTTAAACCATCGCACCATTAAACTTAGTTGAAACGCCAAAAAAAACCCGTTGCTGTTCGAATTTAAATGGGCAAACGCTTAAGAGTCTATGATTGGATCACTATTGCAGTGATTGTTTTGTTTATAGCATGCTTTATGTTTTGTAACAGTTTTTCTAACCCAAATTGATGCAGTGTGTAGTTTTAATTTCTTAAACAACCATGTAGGAAGACGCATCATAGCCATATTCCAGGATGACATTGTTCAAGATTCATCAGGCTCAAACTGTGAAAGAATGGTTGGGAAGGAGCATGAAGAATCATTTTCACACATGAATGTGAGATATTCATGTCTTTCTTTCTTCAGTCGAAAAGAAATTAAAGGTTTTTGATGAATTTTTTCACTTTCTCCATATAATGGACTTCAATGGGAACCAAACGTTTCAAGGTCCAAAAGACAGTTTCAGTGCAAACTGCAAACTGTTCAAAGGGCTTTAAACTCATGTAAAACAAAAAAACAAATTTAAGTTTTATAAGCTGAAATGGTCGCTCTTGCTCTGTTCTGTGATGCGCGTGTCGCGACTCTCCTGTTCGAACCATTCATCAAATGAACTATCCTTTCTCTAGTCAAACTCGTTCATTTCGCTCGTTGAATGAACCAAATGACACGAAAAAAGATTTGCTCATTTGATAAATCGAGTTCTAACAGGAGAGTGACGAACAGAACAAGGCGACCATTTGAGCTTATAAAACTTAAACTTTGTTATTTAAAAAAAACAACAACAATCGTTTCTGCGCTAATAAGACCCTATTCATCGTCTGGAATCATTTAAAGCCCTCTGAACAGTTTGCACTGAAACTGGTTCCCATTGTATGAGATTGCCAGGTGACTGGTGTATCCATCAACAAATGTGTTGATTTATGCCATTAACAGACTTCATTCAATCAATATGACCTACAGACGTTAAAGGAACAGCTCTACCTGTATAATGTCTGCAGGCTTATCCACGTCCTCTTTGAAGACAAGCATGGTTGGAGCATAAGTGTTAATATTGAATTTTCTGAGCAGGTCAGCAGTCTCAGAAAGACCTTGATCCACATATCCAAACTGCACGTAATCCTTATAGGCAAACGCTGTTAGCTATTGAAAAGTAATGGTAACGATCAGTCATTGGAGTACTGGAAGGAGTATTGGCAATTCTTGAGGTTACCAACTAAATTTACCTTATAAAGCAGAGGAACCGAAGGCACTTGGTCAAACAGGAGAACGTGTGGCTTGTTCAGCTCATGCCAGCTCTTCAGAAACTCTTGGTTGTTCTTGTCTGTGACCTACAGACATCCATGAAGGAGATGTTTAAGACCACAAGAAGATGCAGACATTGGGAGTGAACGAGGATGTTCACTAACCTTTTCGACTAGTCTCTGTGGCAGCAAATCCTCAACGAACTGCATCAGGTGGCCCTTAACAACAGCGTAATGAAGAAAGACACTTTTCCATTTGACAACACCAAGAATGGATGGAGTCTGATGTGCGCCCAGGCGATCTGCATAAACGCCGCTCGGAACCAAATATCGACCACATTCAATTCCAATCCTGAGAAAAAAAAAAGTACTTGAAGAAACTTTTAACTCTAGTAAGGTCATATCACCTACTGGGTCATGATATTCAAGCATTTCTAGAAAATCAACAATCTCTCACCCAGAGTTTCCAATTCCTGCACTGTTTCTTTCCAGACTGGGCTCTATATGGATGCAGCTAAAGCACCAGTCTGAGGTAATCTTGATCAAGTAAGGCCTCTTGAAGCTGTCAGGCACAACTTCATTGACATATTGGTTGAAATGCAACGTGTACTTGCTGTCAGCAAAGTCCCGGCCACCCTTATTGTTAAAGGGAAAGTGGAAGAAAGACTCGTCAAAGTAGAAGTTGTCATGGAAGTGGTGGAAACCGTAATGGCCGTGACCATACGGATGAGTGTTGTCTGTTTGTCGATAGCGATTGTAGCTGGCTCTCTTCTCCTCATTTGTTAAGATCTATGGAGTAACATGAAGTTAACATCAACGTTAGTCAACATTATGTAATCTGTTCGGAGTCTATATAAGATTCAGTACCTCGTGGAAGACTTGGTTATCTTGATGAACATGTCTTCTGCTTCAGGATTTTTGTTTTTATCAGGATGCCTGACAGTGGAAATGAAAGACCATGGTGTATCATTCTTATTTAGACAATATTATTACTATCTACACAAAAACAGCACTTCTCACCATTCTTTGGCCAGGCGTTTGTACACTTTCTTGATTTCTGCTTGGCTTGCGCTTCTGGCTGACTCCAAAGAACCTTATATGGATCAAATTCTGCAGTGCTTTCCACCACAGCTGTCCATCAGGAGCACTTAAGAAGACCATCATCACAGAGAGCAATACCACCACCATCCTCATCATGACCATGTGTGCTGCCCAGAGACTATTACAATGACATTATGAAGGTTATTATGGAGATAATCCTGAAGTATGAAATATTATAAGGTAAATAGGTATTTGGTTACAAAAAAAAAAATGTAAAATCAAGACAAGTGCACAAATAAATTATTTCTAATAAACAAAAACAAATGACTGGCAAATATAAATAAACATCTAAACATTAAATATTTAAATGTGAATTTGTAAAAAAAAATACAACAAAATGTGAAGGGTAAACATATAAATAAATATGTAGGCCTACATAAATTAAGGAATTAAATATATCCATTCATTGTTATTGTTAACTAAAACTATTTTTGGTATTTGAAATAAAGCTAAAATAATATAAAATATAAATATTATGAAAAATGTAAATTTAAAATGTGCCTAATTGACAACTGACTGAAAAAAAACATAAATAAAAGTCAAATAGAAACTTAAACAGAAACTGTTGAAATATTGCAACAGAATTACTAAACCTATAATTAAAATATAACGGAAAATATACAACGGAAAGCCCAATATTAATAAATATTTTAATCGTATAACGTTAAATAACATTAATATAAAACTGAATAGATGGGTGATATTATGAATCATTTCAGTCTTCATTGTGATATGATCGAACTGCCTTCGTCTGCCATATCCCAAATATCATACAAAATAACATTAAAATAAAATGTGTCCATTTCAAATACTGAAAGCTGTCATGCAATACAGAAGTTTCTAATGGATGTCAGTGACACATGCTATAGTCGCATTTAGACCTTTCTTTTACTGTCTTTGGTTAAGACCATTACATAAAAAAGCGACATAAAGCGAAATCAAAGGTAGAAGAAAATAACCAATAAAAACGCGCTCTGAGGACGATAATAAAGCAGGACATGCAGCAACGACCTCTGACGAATGTGCATTATCCAGCTAGCCTGTTAGCTAGCTCATGCATTTATCATGAATATGACATCAAAACGAGAGAAGACTATTAAAACATGAATGGATTATGAATATACCACTACGAATGGTAAGAGAAGTTCATCCATCCATCTGAGTGACGCGTTCATAAGCCATGACACATGCGCATTAATGTTAGCAGAGATTCATAGCGGCACATACATCTCTCTCTCTCTCCTCTCTCTCTCTCTCTCTCTCTCTCTCCTCCTCTCTACACACACACACACACGCACAGACAGACAGACAGACAGACATGTAACGTGGGGTATTACAGTGCCATAACAAAAACACACTGATGGTCTCAAAGGTTTACGTTTCTTTCAAACCTGACAAAACAGACTGGGCATAGGTCTAGAATAAAATTTTAATACAGACGACTCCAATCCAGTACTCCAGATAGCAATGTCACTCTTCGAGAAATATTAAATAGATGTAAGGTCATACTTCATTGCAGTTCAACTGTATGTTTAAAAGTTAATTGAAGTGCACTGCGAAGCTCTTTTATCTATTCATCCATTTGTAGGACCAACTTCTGTCTGACAGACTTGCAGCCTTTTACTCAAAATATTTCTCTTTTTCAGGGTAGAAGGGCATTTCTCTGGCCACTTCATCTGCCAGATCAAAGTCTTCAGTCATGTTCAGATGGACCATCTCAGCCATGATATGCACTCTGACCGCACATGCTTCAGTTCCAGAGGTAGGAAAGGAATATAGTGATCAACCAGATGATGATCTATGAGACTGGAGTGATGAAATCCACCTGTAGACATTAAAAATGGAAAGGAGTTATTTGATGTTGAAATGCAATACAACTTTGTAGCTTGCTCCATCGGATATGGCACTAGCAAAGAAAGTCAACAATTGTAAAAGTCATATTGTGTCTTTTACCATACTTTTACATAATATTCTGTTATTGAAAAACTGTTGCTTTAATTAGCTTGAACAACACTGAAAACCATTAACAAGATTTTTGTCTTCAAAATATATTCAATAATTTTAGCGATTTCTCATTTGCTACGTCTACATTTAAAAAAACATCAAATATTAGATCAAATTAGCACAGAATCCACTTTGCGCCGTCTGGCACGATCTGTGTCAAGGATCGGACAAATTTTCACGTGCATCTTGAAAAGTGGATGTTTTGGAAAGTGCTGCTGCAAGTTTAGTGCACATTTAGTGGAAAATAAAATCAAATGCGCGCTTTTACCCGGTACATATTTGGCCCCGTTGTACCTACGAAAAAGTATCGGTTTGGGCATCCCTAATTCAGTGTGATTATATCTAAAATCATAAATGGATACTGCCTCATTGGAACCTTACTTGTCCATGTGCCTAAGCCCATCCCATCCTTAACCCAAACCATATTGAACCTGCTGTTCAGTAAAGGTGTCCTTGAAGGACCAAGAAGGGAGCCACAGTTGTTTATAACATGATATATATGGTATTGTATTTTAAAAGGTTATACGTATTTGGATGTACGCATATGCTATATAAATTGGGCTTACAATTTGAGCCCATCCGAATCACTGCGAAGGCAGCGAAATATTAAATAGCCTACCGTTCACTTTTCAAATATTTTCATCATTTAAAATACTTTGAAAATAAAATAATATTTTGTAGAGTACTTAAATGATCTTTCAATACATACTGTTTTTGTTATTGAAAATGTTTTGAAAGATTTTAGTCTCCATATCCTTGCTGTTCATCCATAGCTCTTTCCGATCTTTGCCTTCTCTCCAGGAATCCAGAGCCACTTCAGCAATCACATTCCCACCTGCATTATTAAGAATAAACAGCTTAGTTAGGTCAATGTTTTGGGAGTGTAGAGCTATTTAACTACCACTTTGTTTTTAATTTTATATAGTTAATATGTTGGCTACAACTGCATTTGTGAAATCTGAAAAACAAACCAATGATTTGAGGGCTTTACCTAAAGAAAATGAAGAGTGCATTGTGAAATGACATTCCATCTACACGGGCATTGTAGTCCAGAAAGGGCTTTATGGTATCAATCAACTTTGGCTGCATCTTGTCCATTTCATCAAATATGAACATGGAGCGGGGAAAATCTGATACACTTCTCAGAAATCCACTGCTTCAGCTGTGCCTGAATAAGAAGAAAATGCAAATCACAGGAGAAATTACTTATGATATATGCAATATTCCCATGACCATTTTACAAATATGTACATTATTTTTACTGTCATATTTACATTTTTAATATACAATTTACTAAATTTTCAGTGTAGTAATTAATAATGGGCAAAAATGGTGTCTGTTTAATATAAACACAACTTAATTACTGTATAAAATGAAAATACTGAAACTGTAAATGTCTACAACTATCTGGCCAACTCTGAATCTGAGAGTCTTGTGGGCCATCTTACATATTAAAGGTAAACAGAGCATGACCATAAATAAGCAATAATTTGCTGTAAATGCGATTGCGATTGCTAGAGTCTTAGACCAAGATTAAAAGTACCCATATTTATTTACTTACGCTGTACAAGTCAGACTTTTCTTTGTGTGGGAAATGATGCTCAGATATATACAAGTGAACATGTTTGCTGTTTTCCCTTTTTCATAAATGTTTCTTGCGATGATTTTAGCAACATGATTTTTCCCAACTCCTGCAGTCCCATGGAAAGACAGAACCAGCGGTTTGTTTGGTTTGCTGTCAGTCATAAATGATGTTACAGCTTTTAGTACAACACCAGACGCGATGTGCTGCCCAAAGAGAGAGTCTGTTAGATCTTTCTCCAAACCTGAAAGATAGATGGAGAAATGTCAAGTCAAAGATTGTTTGTAGCTTGCGATGATGATTTGTGCTATAAACAAATAACTCCAAATAACACAGAAAGCAAAAAAAAAAAATTCAAAAGAAAGTAGTATACTATGAAATCACATGGGGGGCGGGTGTCTCATGCAGGTTCCCTTTCGAAACGTTCACTCGTATTGCATCTGCTATGGGGAAAACTCGCTTTCTCCAGATTACTGGGGCCTACAGTAATGGTAGTGCTACTCCACAGCCATAACAGTGCTGTAACCCATGCGCGTTTGTTGGCTGAGCAGTGGAAACTGCATGAACCTATGGCGATGCAGTGTATTTGCGTGAGCCAATCAAGGTGCGTCCCACTTAATCAAGCTAGGGCTAATGGCCTCCGTGTCATCAGTACTTCCGCAGGGCTTACAGCACATAGCGCCCCTGCATTACTGGCTGAAACCACAGGTGCCAACTCATGCTTGGCGATCTGCTTGCCTTTGCCTGTGTCAGAGCCCTGGTCCCTTGGACCCCAGTCGATACCGGTCTGGAGTGAGCATAAGGTTGGTCTTGAGGAGAAGGGGATTACAACAGATGCTTTCAACACGGATTGGGGAGCTCTGTGTGAGGGCAGACTGACTTCTGGCTCCTGGTCGGGCACTGGAAAACGGATGCATATAACTGCCTAAAAATGACAGGGCACCATGTCATGTCTGTCATTATGATATCCTACATACAGTAAACCACCAAGGTGGACTCAGGTTGAGGACTGGGTACCAACAAGCTAGACACCTGCGTTCGCTGAAAACCGGTGCATTTGCCGGGTCGACTGATCCAGGGAGAAGACATACTGTCCCGGGACAATGTATTCTCAGGGAATAGTTCCCAGATGTTTCAAAGAATTTGGAGTATCTTTGGCAAAGCAGAGGGCGACCCCAATATTCTTTACAAAGAGCATCCATCCATCTTGTGGCCTCTCTGGCGGACCCAACCTTGGTTCCCTGAGTTGATTCAGTTTCTAGCAGCAGCCCCATAGCCAATTTCCCCCAGGAAAGGCCTCCTTTCCCAGGCGAACAGGACATCCCCAACCAAGCTGTGGGCCCTTAATGTATGGCCCCTCAATGGACCTCCCAGCAAAAGTCCTGAATACTATCTCTAAGGCTAGAGCCCCGTCCACACTTCTATGCCCAAGTGGTCTGTTTTCCCCTACTGGTGTTCAGTTTGTGACCAAGACCCTATTCATGTGAAGTACCGCTAATTCTTTTCTTCCTACAAGCAGGCATTAAAGTTAGCCAGATTTATAGTCGGACAGACTTTCTGTCTGAGTTTGGGCCTAATGACTCCAAGGTTGTTCTCAAGCCAAGGCACGAATACGAGGGGTGGCACGGTACATGAAAAAACATCCGAACCGGTCGGTTCACTTGTATGGGTTCGGATAGTGTGTGCGTCGCATGATTCAACGCATGCGCAATGTAGCCTCGTGTCCGTATGTGACCTCAGACGTGTGTTTCCTTTTCGCGCGAAATAAGATGTGTGTGGACATACATATGAGGACATACCTGTTCGAACTTGAACCTGTGCTGCACTGGGCGATCGTGAATGACATCAAAGTACCACGAGAGCAACGGCTCTATATGCTTTTCAATCACTCTCACGGTACTTTGATGTCATTACAGATTGCTCTGTGCAGTGCCAGTACAAGCCAGGAAAAGTGGAGTATGGAGTGCTGCAGGTCACGTCACATGTAGAAATGGCAAGTGGGAGAGATAAGGAAGGCTAACCGGAGTTGGAGGATGCGCCAGTGTCGGTGAAGTCCGGTGTGTGGGAACATTTTGGATTTCATGTTATGATATTTAAATATATAGCTACAGTGGCACTTTAAGTTTAGATAAGAACTCCAGTCATATGTTTCCAAATACTGCACTTTCATTTCAAGTGAAAAAAATGTATCCTCACTCTCAGGGAATAGCATTGTTGATACTGTTTTTGTGTTGAGGTTGAACTTGTGTTTCACTTTATGATTATGGCCTTTGCTATTGCTATAGCCTAATTATAGACAATTATGTTTAATGTATTTTGACTTATTTAAAAGGTAGTTTTAAGAGTTCCTCTCTTTTTCTATTAAAAGATAAATTTTTTGTAAGAGCTACACTTAAGCTGGCAGTTTGATAAATGCAAGTTAATTTCAATATTTGTGTGCTAAAAATGTTCCTGTAGAGATAGTGATAGATTGTCTCATTGGCTCACACTTCGATGTCCCTTTAGTGCCCTATCTGGCATGGCTTCTCCATGGGTGTGGTCCAGTGTTGTATCTATTGGTGACATCTGTTTGGCGGCTGGCTTGTCCTCGCAATTCACCTTCGCCACATTTTACAACTCGGAAGTCCCTCCAATGCAGGCATGAATCCTCTCTGTCTAGTTGGAGTTGACCTCTGAGTGAGTTTAACCTCTCTGGAGGCTCCGACCACAGTCCGAGCCCCTTTCTGGCCCTATTGCCACAAGTCCCTCATTCAAGCGCCTTAGGGTAGGGCCTTAGAAGATCATTCTGCTTTAACATTGCACGGCATGATTGGATTAGTTCCCCATAGCGTATAGCAGACGCAACACAAGTACAACGCAACGTTTCGAAGGGTATATCTCGGTTACTAAAGTAACCTCGGTTCCCTGAGGGACGGGGACGAGTATTGCGTAGACGACTGTTCTATGGTGTTCGTCGCTTCAGTCAATTTAACCTAATGGCGAGACCAACTGCTCATATGGTCTGATGCCTCCTCCCTTCTGACAGGTTCTGCACTTGGCAGGATGCGCCCCGATTGGTTCGCAAAGATACGCTGCATCGTCATAGATTCTTGCAGTTCCCACTACTCTGCCAATAAGCCCACACATATCACGGCACTGTTATGGCTGTGCAGTAGCACAGAGTTATTGAATAAAAGGCTTTAATAAATCAGAGAGAGAGGATGTTATTTCAGGGAACTGAACTTCTTTTTTTTTTTGCTGAGGTTTTCTGTCACTTTTACCACATGACAATTTATAGTTTATAACTTCTAAAAATGGTATAAAAATAGTTAAATTAATTTTATAAAAACTTTTAGAATAATATATATATATATATATATATATATATATATATATATATATATATATATATATATATGTGTGTGTGTGTGTGTGTGTATAGATAGATAGATAGATAGATAGATAGATAGATAGATAGATAGATAGATAGATAGATAGATAGATAGATAGATAGATAGATAGATAGATAGATAGATAGATAGATAGATAGTTGTAATTCAGTCAGAAAGAAAGGAAAGGGAATTACTGTGTAGAAACATAATGAAGGGTCATTTAATTTCGATCCCTTTCTTTCATTAATGCTATTTTATTGGTAGCTAAACACTTTACTTTAACAGCAGTGTGGTAAAAAACTATTTGACAGCGTTATGTGGCACCAAGTTTAACGTTGACGTGGGAATGTTACCAACGTAAAAACCACAGTTTAGGAATAAACAAATGCGTTTAAACGCGACATGCAAATTATGTGGAAAATAACTTTAGCAACTACAAAAAAATATCCCTAGTAGTCTGAACGTTTTTGTCATTTAGGAATAGGAAGTTATCCGTCACACAATCAATAGGAAATATTTGACACTGTTTTGAACCATATAACGTTATCGTCAAGTAATACGATATAGTCTACATTATTATTTTGCAGATTTACTCACCTTTAGGGTCAAAAGGCAGCAAACCGTCCCGTTCAAAAAATGTGTAAACGACATAAGATGCAGCAGCCGCGAACACATCCAGAAAACCTGAAGATAATGTAATATTAGACACCAGTAATACAACTAACAAAAGGCGCTCTTTCATTGTGAAAGCGACTCATCCAGATCTCTTTCAGTCTAGGTTTCGTTTTACAAAGTAACTCGGAGGGAGAAGTGACGGGTTGACGTAGCCTAAATTGCACGCCTAAAGTGGCACACACCACAGATCTAATTTGCAGACTACGAGGAAGTTTGAGGACTCGGAGGAACCTGATTTTCCAGTTTCAGTATGTTGACATCGACTCGCTGTTACCATGACACTACAGAAATTCACGTGCTTCTTATTGAACCGGATGATGATGATAATAACAATAGGCCTATTTCACTTAATGAGTTCTTACATAGGCTATGTTTGCATTTATTACATTTAGCAGATGCTAAACGAACGAGAAGAGCAATAGAAGCATTCAAACCAACAGCAGGGCAGCAATACAAGTGCTGTGACCAGTCCCAGTCTAGCACAGTATAGCCTATATGTGGTAAGTTTTATAAATAAATAAAAAAGTATATATAGAATAGTAAGTGTTAGTATTAATGGGTCAAGTGTTACCTAAAAATATGCGTACCGTATTCTTGAAAATGGCTAAAGACAGCAGCTCGGGTTGAGCTTAAATTCTTCCTCTTCTGAATTTCATGTGTATGAAAGATTTAGTGTTATTTTTCCGTAAATATCTCCAATGGGATTGATATCCAGTGGGAGAATATCGAGTGTGTAACAGAGCACATGCTATTCAATTCAAAATAGTTGGCTACATCAGCTACATGTCACCCTTATCAGAAATAAAATGTACCCAAAACTTTCCCCCTCAAAATGCAAAACATCGGTTGGTAATAATATTTATTGCATGGTCTAAGAATTCAGTTGTTTTGGGAGTAAATTGCAGACCACATTGGCAATATCCTGGATGAATATACAGTAGATGTTGATCCTTGTTAATTTATATGTCTGCCCGCTGGTAGTATTTTGAATAAATATCATAAGAAACTTTTAACTTTTGCTGCAAGAAAGAACATTTTGATGTTCTGGATCAATGAAAAACGCCTTCAATCAAAATAAATAGCATAAACTTGTGAAAGAAGTCAATGGAATTTTTGACATACATTCTTCTAGACGTATTTACTTGGATATGGGCAGCCTCAACTGTGTGTTTAAAAGTTAAGACAATAAATTGGACAACCAGCTGCTAAAATTGTTCATCTATACAGCACCAACTTCTGTCTGACAGACCGGCAGCCTTTAACAGAAAAGATTTTCTCTTTTTCAGGGAAGAAGGGCATTTCTCTGGCCACTTTATCTGCCAGATCAAAGTCTTCAGGCATTTTCAGATCGACCATCTCAGCCATGACGCACTGACGCACATGCTTCAACATTAGAGGTAGGAAAGGAATATAGTGATCAACCAGATGATGATCTATGAGACTGGAGTGATGAAATCCACCTGTAGACATAAAAAAAATATAATTGTTGGGAGTAAATGCAACCATTCAGGTTTGGGTAAAATCAGATGTAATCATGTAGGAAACAACAATTGAAAAACACATTAATCAGGGGCAAAGTAAATATATTAGAAAATGCTTAATAAAATGTCCAAAGAATATATTAGGAAATATAAGTAACAAACTTATTGAAAATGTAAATATATTTTAAAACCTACATTAGCTTTTGAAATATATTGTAAAAATATACACTACCGGTCAAAAGTTTAAGATTTTTTATGTTTTTAAAAGAAGTCTTCTGCTCACCAAGGCTGCAAATTTTTTGATAAAAAATACACAAAAAACACAGTAATATTGTGAAATATTATGACAATTTAAAATGACTTTTTTTATGTTAATATATATTAAAATGTAATTTATTCCTCTGAAAAAAAGCTGAATTTTCAGCATCATTACTCCAGTCTTCAGTGTCACATGATCCTTCACAAATCACTCTAATATGATGATTTTATGCTCCAAAAACATGTATGATTATTATCCATGTTGAAAACAGTTTTTTACATTTTTATTTCAGGATTCTTTGATGAATAGAAAGTTCAAAGAACAGCATTTATTTAATTAGAATCTTTTCTAACATTATAAATGTCTTTACTGTAACTTTTGATCAGTGTAACTCATCCTTGATGAATAGAAGTATTGATTTCTTATTTATTTCCCCCAAAAATAAAATACAAATTCTTACTGACCCCAAACTTTTTAAAGGGTAATGTTTAATGTAACAAAAGCTTTCCATTTCAGATAAAAGCTGTTCTTTTGAACTTTCTATTCATCAAAGAATCCTGAAATAAAAAAAAATCTTCGTGTTTTTCAACATGGATAATAATCATACTGAGTAATGATGCTGAAAATTCAGCTTTTTTTCAGAGGAATAAATTACATTTTAATATATATTAACATAAAAAAGTCATTTTAAATTGTCATAATATTTCACAATATTACTGTGTTTTTTTGTGTATTTTTTATCAAAAAATTGCAGCCTTGGTGAGCAGAAGAGACTTCTTTTAAAACATAAAAAATCTAACCGATCTTAAACTTTTGACCGGTAGTGTATATTTTGACTGAATACTTCAATAAACCTCAATACATACTGTTCTTATCATTGAAAATGCTTTGAAAGATTTTAGTCTCTATGTCCTTGCTGTTCATCCATAGCTCTTCCCGACATATGCCTTCTCTCCAGGAATCCAGAGCCACTTCAGCAATCACATTCCCACCTGCATTACTAAGAATAAACACAGTTTCTCATTAGTTAGGTCAATGTTTTGGGAGTGTAGAGCTATTTAATTACCACTCCGTTTGAATTTTATATAGCTAATATGTTGCCTACAACTGCATTTGTGAAAATCCAAAAAACAGCACTGATTTGAGGGCTTTACCTAAGGAAAAGGAATATTGCTTTGTGGAATGAAACTCCGTCTACCCGAACATTGGAGTTCAGGAAAGGTTTTATGGCGTCAATCAACTTTGGCTGCATCTTGTCCATTTCATCAAATATGAACATAGAGAGGGGAAAACTTGATACACTTTTAAAAATCCACTGCTTTAGCTGTGCCTGAATAAACAGAACATGCAAATCCCAGTTAGAGAAATTACTTTTGATATGCGTAACATTCCTATAAAATGTGCATTATTTTATTTTATTATAGGCCTAACTTTAATTCATTGATTTACTACGTTTTTTTTAAAAAAGGGCTAAAATGCTCTGTTTAAGGAATAGTTCACCCAAAAGAAAATGAGCTTACTATTGACTGTTCCTTTAGGCCATCCAATGAGTTTGTTTCTTCATTGGAATAGATTTGGAGAAATTTAGTATTGTATACATGCTCACCAATGAATCCTCTGCAGTGAACGGGTATCGTCAGAATGAGAGTTCAAACAGCTGATACAAACATTACAATAATCCACAAGTAATCAACAAAAAGCTGCGTGTTTGTAGTAAACAAATCCATACATTTTAACTTTAAACTGTTACTTCTGGCCCAAATATCGATTCCGTAATAAAAAGTGCATCCCCTATTGTCCTCTCACATCAAACATATTTGACTGCTTTGGCTTGTAAACGGTACTTGGTCTGTGCATATTTTCTGATTCAGATGAGATTTCTTTTCACTTATTTTTTACGGAAAGCTATATAATGGATAGAGGACTCAAAAAGTTATCCGGAAGTAAAAAAAATGCATGATTAATTTGTTTGTTATAAACACGTAGCTTTTATCTTTGTAAGACATTAATTGATGGACTGAAGCTGTTTTTATCAGCTGCTAACTTTCATTCTAACGGCACCCGTTCACTGCAGAGGATCCATTGGTGAGCAAATGATGTAATGCTACATTTCTCAAAATCTGTTCTGATGAACTCATCTACATCTGGGATGGCTTGGGGGTGAGTAAATGTTTTTTGTTTTGTTTTTTAGCAAATTTTCATTTTTGGGAATGAAATGCAGCTTAATTACTATATAAATTGAAGGAAATAATTGCTCTGTAAATGACCCAAGTCTTCTGAGAGTCTTTTGGGCCATCTTACTTCTTAAAGCTAGAGGCCAATCTAGATTGACTAATACTAAAAGTACCACCATTTATTTACTTACGCTGTACAAGTCTGACTTTTCTTTGTGTGGGAAATGATGCTCAGATATATACAAGTGAACATGTTTGCTGTTTTCCCCTTGTTCATAAATGTTTCTTGCGATGATTTTAGCAACATGATTTTTCCCAACTCCTGTAGTCCCATGGAAAGACAGAACCAGTGGTTTGTTTGGTTTGCTGTCAGTCATAAATGATGTTACAGCTTTTAGTACAACATCAGACGCAATGTGCTGCCCAATGAGAGAGTCTCTTAAATCTTTCTCCAGACCTGAAAGATGTGGAGAAATGTGAAGTCAAAGATTGTTTGTAGTTTGCAATAATCATCTGTGCTATAACGTCTTGGGTTACGACTGTAACCTTTGTTCCCTGAGAACATGGAACGAGACACATCATCCTGAGACGGCTACTGGGGAACGTCTTATCTGGTATCTGAAGCAACTGTCAAATCACGGCAATCGTATTGGCCATTACATCAAACTAGTGTGACCAGAAAGCATATAAGGGGCACCTAGAGAACATGGGAAGAGTTCAGTTGCAAAAGCCTCTAAGTGCCATTTGAAATTTTCTTCTAAAATGATAGTTTTTATCAAGCTTGTATAGTTCAGTAATTTCACTTAAATGGCAATGAAGATTACCTATTAATTGTCATTTAAGTGAAATTACTGAACTTAAATTTACAAGCTTGATAAAAATGGTCATTTTAGAAGAAAATTTCAAATGGCATTTAAAGGCTTTTGCATCTGAACTTTTCATGTCATCCACTTATCATCTGAAGGAACTGTGCAGGCAGCTTGGAGCTGTAACATGGAGTCCACTGGAGGCAAGTTGCAGAACCCAAGTGCAGTTTATTTAAAGCAACACCAAGTAACTTTTCCTCTGCAGTCGCCCTACAGGTTGGAAGCGAAATTGTCCATTACTGCTATCGTAAATAATTTAGCCTACCGCATCCTACTGTCGAACGCGCACGGACACACATGCTCTCTGTTTATCCAGCGTCGAGCTTTGGAATCATGATGACAATTCAAAAGCTGCCCAGCTGCTAGGTATCTTGCATGTAGTTGTAGTCTACTGTCCAGTATGTCCCACCTATCGGCAATTGTAACACTTGCCGTGAAGCGAGTAAAATTTGTAGTTTTCTTATGTCTCATTCGGACTACAGAAACGCGAACCCGATCTGGCAATCTTACATAGCGTGGATATATCAGACAAAAGGACCGCAAAGCGGTGGCTAGGGATGGGCATTTTTCAAAAATATTGCATTCGAATATTCGGGCTCATAAAAATCGAATATTCAAATATTCCTTTATTTAAATTATGTTTAATGAAAAAGACGTTATTTTACGTTTTTGTCACCATTTCTGGACAAGCTTACAATTAGGCAATACACAACAAGCTTACAATAGTAATTAAAGTTTTCTTTTAGTTGAAAACATTAAACAGTAGGCCTATGTGTAAACAAAAAATATATATAAAAAAGCATTATTAAAAGCATGCTCAAGCAGCGCGAGCGAAAAAAAACGCTAATAAAGCAAATTGCGTCAGATATCGTACAGAACATACACACATACACACGAGTCAGCAAATGACTGATTGTCGTGTTTATATTGTTTCACGTTTATTGTAATATTTTTCGAATAATAATTACATATCGAACATTCGAAAAGTTGAATATTCGTGCACATCACTAGCGGTGGCATAAGTGCATTTCATCATGTCATGACTTGATAAACCACTGAAACAGTATTTTAAGGTAAAAAACTAACCCCACACTAACACAGTACCATAATGAGAGTCCCTACATGCAAAACGAAGGAGCCGGAGCCATCTTTGGAAAACAGTCTCACAAGTTGAACCACGAATGCCGTTCATACAGTTCAGCTCACTTGGCACGTCTTTCGCGGTTCGACTTATCGAGACTGTTTTCCAAAGATGGCTCCTGCCTGAATACACGGAGTGGACTGTCTTTATAAAGTATCTTCTTATTAAAAAGTCTGTACACTTACAAAGATCTCAATGCTTTGTTTCGCATGAAGGCGTCCCTTAAATACTTTGATTGTCATGATTTGACAGTTGCTTTAGACACCAGTCACGTTGAGGTATTCCCCAGTAGCGTCAAGAAACCTTTCGAAAGGGAACTACAAATAACACAGAAAGTTGCATTTTTGTCTCAGTTCAATGAAATCACACCTAAAATATGTTTTAAAAAAACACTACAGCAAAATAAAACCGTTTTTAAGCAGACTTTAGCTGGCTGAAGAAAAGTCAAACCAGCTCACACAGGTTTCCTGGTCAAATTTATCTAGAAAACCAGAGGAGCACACCAAAAGAATCTGACATGACACGTTTTTGGACACTTTTACCACATGACAAATTAGATCTTATAATAAAATTATAATGTAAAAATAGCATATTAAATTGATTTTATAATACCATTCAGAATTAAAAAAAAATCTATTGTTGTAATTCAGAAAAGGGATTTTTTTTAATGAAGAAACAACACCTGAGCCTCATTTAATTTGATCCCTCTCCCACTTTTTGCTGTTTTTTTTTTTTTTTTGGTAAATGCTTACTTTGAATGAAAATATGTGATAAAACTATTTGACAACATATGTGTCATCAGGTTGAATGTGGTATTGTGTTATTAACATCGTCATAACCACAGTTTAGGACGAATAATTACGTTTAAACCTGACATACAAAGTTGTCTATATAGTGGGAAAAAACGACCCTTTCACGAAAAACAAATTAGGCTACAATGTTCTTGTTTGGAATGGATTATCCGACACATCCAGCAAAGGAAACATTTAACACTGTTTTCATATATTTCAAATAATACGATATAGCCTACTCACCTTTAGGATCAAAAGGCAGTAAGCCGTCCGGTTTAAAAAAGTGTGGATGACATAAGATGCAGCAGCCGCGAACACATCCAGAAAACCTGAAGATAATGTAATATTAGACACCAGTAATACAACTAACAAAAGGCGCTCTTTCATTGTGAAAGCGAATCATCCAGATCTTCTTCAGTCTAGGTTTACGGTTTCGTTTTTAGAAAGTAACCCGGAGGGAGAACTGACGGATTAAGTGACTTAAATTGCACGCCTTCCGCAAGCATTTATTTCATTTTTGAACCTGTTTGTAGCCTTTTACATACACGCTTCAGTGTCATAGGCTACACTTCACAGATTTACAGTCTACGAGGAAGAAAAAGCTCTATTCTTGTTTTTCCAGTTTCAGCATGTTGACATCGACTCCCTGTAACCATGGCCACTACAGAAATTCTTAGCCTACATTTAATTATTTAGCACTCTTTTATCCAAAGCGACTTACAAAGGAGAAGAGTAAACTCATTATGATCATGACCTGCGGCATGGACATAAATAAATGTGGCTACTTATAAATTAAAGTCTCCTGGAACTGATGACTCTCTTTAGTGTCCCACTGAAAGATGTATTTGAGTGTTCCTTGCTTCTGTCTTTTGAACAGTATTTTATCTGTCAAGACATTCTTCAGGTTTTTACAGCTAAGTAACTTTATTGGCAAAATACCACTTTGTATAGACTATAGTGATATTTCTGACTGAAATTGAGAAAATATTGCTAAAAGACACAACTGTTGTGATGGCTCAAATAAAAAAGCATAGTCCTGTGAATTTGTATGTGTCTTCCCCTGTAACCTGTCTATTTCTTTGATTTTTATTTTATTAAGAATTGCCCGAGCTGTTGTCTTTCAGCTTTTTTCTCTTTAGGAGTCGCTTTGTTTGTATGGGCATGTAAGATTGCTAGATGGAGTCTGACGGGAGTTTTTTTCTACTTCATTGCTACACAAATACTACACTAATACTACTTCATTGTTTTTGTTCCATGCATTTTGCTTTATTTCGATGTTTCATTAAATAAATTTGCCCAAAATTAGTAAGGTTTGGCAAATTTGCCAGTGGTTTAAAAAAACAATTACTCTAGGCTGTAGATAGCCTTCTCTGAAACACGTCAAATCTCTCAGAAGACGGGTGTTTGTTTCTAGCACTTTCCCGAGAACACACTGGATGTTTCATTCTGAGTACGACACCAAGTGAGAACTTATATGGTGTATGCAACAAATGGTATCTTAAGGTGCTTTGAATGTGCCGATTTAGGTCACGAAAGGTTTGCATAAATGCATATGAGCAGCCAGACATTGTGGTGATGGCAGGGCCTAATTCAAGTAGGTATGAGGAACCTGCTGTTTGGGTACGAGAGAGAGAGTTGTGTCTCAGGAATGACGGTATGCAATGGATTACGTCAATCCCTGATTATGAATATGACTCAAGTATTCTGCATGTGTGGACCTGATTATGATTCTCAAGAAATGTCCATTAAAGCTACACTGTGTGATTTTTACCCCCATCTAGTGGTGAAAAGGTATATGACCATCCAGTGAATATTAGTTTCTGTTCCTCTTAATTCCAATTTCGTTTTAACTCCTACGGTGGCCAATGTAGTCCAAGATTAACATGGCTTCCAGTTCGAACCTCGTCCATGATTGTTAACTCAAACGTAAACGCGAAAGACGAAGCTTGAATTAACGGGATATGTCCCTCTTTGGCTAATGTACTTTCAAGATGGAGGGGACACATGGCGACCGACATTAGAACCCTTTACCCGTATGTATTTTCAATGGCATGTTATACACTCACGAGAATACTTTATTACTTGAACGAAGTCAATATACATTAATGAGCACATATATTTTTGAAAGAACTAAGTGTTTTTAGCTAAGATTAAACCATTAAATCAAATATTTATAAAATATACAGTCTGTTATTACTAAATTAATTTGTAGATTAAATGTAAAATTATTACAATATAAAAATATATTAAAAACTTTAATGTTAGGTGATTAATTAAAAATGTGCAATTGATTTGTTATTTTTTTAAATAAATGATCAGCACTAATAAAATATAAGCAAACATTAAAACACACATGTGGTGTCTTTTATCATTTTTTAAAATGGTTTTCAGTTTTTAAACAAAAAAAGATTAAACATTTTGCAGGACCATGTTGTAGCAAAAAAAAAAAAAGGTGCGACCAAATCAGCTGTGCAACCAGTGGAATTTGGAAAAGTTAGTCTGGAGCCATTTTATTTTTGTCTCTACACAGCTGATGATTGAGAAAAAAGTGCTGCTTCCATATATTTATCAGTAAAGATGAACAGTTTCTGTCTGACAGACTTGCAGCCTTTAACAGAAAAGATTTTCTCTTTTTCAGGGAAGAAGGGCATTTCTCTGGCCACTTTATCTGCCAGATCAAAGTCTTCAGTCATGTTCAGATGGACCATCTCAGCCACGACGCACTGACGCACATGCTTCAGCTCCAGAGGTAGGAAAGGAATATAGTGATCAACCAGATGATGATCTATGAGACTGGAGTGTTGAAATCCACCTGTAAAACATAGAACACATGTTATATCTATATATATATATATATATATATATATATATATAGTGAATTAAGTGAAATTACTGAACTTAAATATACAAGCTTGATAAAAATTGTAAATTTAGAGGGCATTTAAATGGCAATTTCAAATGGCATTTAGAGGCTTTTGCATCTGAACTATTCATATATATATATATATACATATATATATATATATATATATATATATATATATATATATATATATATATATATTACCTTTTACATGTAAAACTCAACAAAACATATTTATTTAAATATACATTAATAATTTTTAGATAAATATATAGATCGGAAAATGTATTTCAATGCTCTTTCAATACCTTCCTCATTGAAGATGTTTAGAGAGATTTTAGTCTCCATTTCTTTGCTGTTCATCCTGATCTCTTCCCGTTTTTGCCTTCTCTCCAGAAATCCAGAGCCATATCGACAATCAAACTCCCACCTTTATTACTACCAATAAACACACCTTCTCATTATTTGGGTTGATCTTTTGGGAGAGTAGAAGTATTTAACTCAGCTTGAATCTAACAATTACTTTTTTTACCTGAGAAAAATGAAGATTGCATTGTTAAATGACACTCTGTCTACATGGGCTTTGTAGTCTAGAAAAGGTTTTAAGGTGTCAATCAGATGAGGATTCAACTTGTCTATTTCATCAAATATGAACATGGAGCGGGGGAAACTTGATACGTTTCCACTGAATCCACTGCTTTATCTGTGCCTGGAGGACATACAAAACATACAAGTCCCAGTTAAGATGATTATTTAAAGGCTACAGAGACCACAGTTAAGATTAATCTTAGTCACAAGGCTGCCTGTTGAATTAAACTGATCTTATTGGAATATACATTATTTACTTACCGCGGTAGAGGTTGGTCATTACTTCGTGTGGGAAATGATGCTGAGATATAAATGTGTGAACATGTTTGCTGTTTTCCCCTTTTCGTACACATTTCTTTGCGATAATTTTGGTTACATGATTTTTCCCAACTCCTGAAGACCCGTGGAAAGACAGAACCAGCGGTTTGTTTGGTTTGCTGTCAGTCATAAATGACGATACAGCTTTTAGTACAACATCATACGCAATGTGCTGTCCAAGAAGAGAGTCTCTTAAATCTTTCTGCAAACCTGAAAGATGTGGAGAAATGTCAAGTCAAAGATTAGCTTGCAATGATCATCTGTGCTGTAACGTCTCTGGTTATGACTGTAACCTTTGTTCCCTGAGAACAGGGAACAAGACACAAAATGTTTCAACTCAAAACAACATTTCGTGCCCAATTGTTTCCCAGATGTAGTTTTGGTATTGATGTCAAAGTTAACTTGCCCTGCGTTCGCTTTAACTTTACTAGTGGGTGATGGTCACACAAGACGATCGGCAGATTTGAAAAACATTGCGTCCTGAGACGCTACTGGGGAACGCCTTGACTGGCATCTGAAGCAACTGTCAAATCACGGCAATCGTATTGGCCATTGCATCATACTAGTTTGACCAGGAAGTACATAAGGGGCGTCCAAGGGGGAATCCATCGACCGGAAGTTGAAGCCTTGCGGGAGCTGCCATCTTGTAGCAGAACTTCACTTGCGCTAGCATTTCCATTGACTCCCATTAATTTTGGATTCACTTTGACAGCGAATAACTTTATATCTGGGGCGTTTGAAGACTCCGTTTGTACATTATTTATTTCTAAAGAAACACAAAAATGTATATAATGCTCCATTACCTTGTAGCTTATGTTATGGCCTCGTAGAAGCAGTTTTGTAAAAGTAGGCTAACGATTGCGTCATAACCACACGACTCTCTGTCGCACAGTGAGAGATTACCGTATGGACAGGAGAAGCTTGCGCGGAATCGGGGAAACATGGAGGCAAAATGACAAAATAATTAATCAGATTACCTAGCAAAAGTTTCTCCTGCTTCTAGCTCATGGACAGCTCCTACTCACACTCTCCGCCTCTGCATGTTTCGGAAGAGAATGATTCAGATTTCTCATGCCACAGCCACTAGAAGACAGACAGGTTGCTCACGTCACATCTACGTCGTCAAGCTCTGTTTGAGTCTGCGCGTCAGGAACGGAAGTGCTAAAAAAACGCTAAAAATGGGCTTCACTTGTCTAAATTAAGTGAGATGGCTCTGTCCACTTCTTATACTGTCTATAGCCCGGAATACACCAAGCCCACGCCAACGGATTAGAGCTGAAGAAAGCCGACTGTGTTGTCGCCTCTCGTCCCCTTGTTGAGGTAAAAAGCTGCACTTGAACACACCGAGAGAACTACAGGCAACTGTCAGCTATAATGTGCGTTCTGCGCCTTCGTGTAATGAGCCAACTGTCTATTTCTGCAAATATATTAGTTTATATTCGTCATTCAAAAAGGAAAACCGATGCTACCGGTTGCAGATACACATAACGTAAACAAAGCAACGCGTGCTTACTGGTTTGAATATCAATCCTGCTGAACACTTTCTTTAATCCATTCCGCTCATGTTAAAGGACAACTCCGGCGCAGAAATGAACCTTTGGTCTAATTACACATTGTTACCAAATCAACCGTTATCTGAGATTTGTTTTCATGATTACCGAATGTAATTAGTTTTATCTCTAAAAACAGTTTAGCTTATAATGCTAGTATAACGCTAGTATATTGGGCATAGAGTAATGACAAATAAAAATCGCTTGTTATTACCACTAACAAGGCTCAAAATAGCCCCACAGTAACACGGTAGCATAATAAGGGTCCCTGACATTCAAACCGAAGCATTGAGAACGTTGTCAGTGTCCATACAGTTTAGTAAGAAGATATTTTATACACAGAGCCAACTTCGCCGAATACAGGAAGAAGCCATCTTTGAAATATAGTCTCTACCAGTCGATCTACGAATGCCGATCCAAGTGATTATGAAACGCCGATCAGAAAGGGATTTTTTATGAAGAAACAACACTGGACTCTCTTTTAATTTGTATCCCTCTCCCTTTTTTTCATTAATGCTGTTTTTTTGCTAAACGCTTACTTTGAATGAAAATGTATGTGATAAAAACGATTTAACAACATTATGTGTCATCAGGTTGAATGCAATGACATGGTAGTGTTATCAACAACGTCATAACCACATAGTTTAGGAATAAAGAATTACGTTTAAACCTCGACATACAAAGTTTAGTTTTAAAAAACTGTACCACAACCCTTTCACGAAAAACAAATTACAACTTGCTTGTTGGGTAATGGAAGTTATCCGACACATCCAGCAAAGGAAACAATTAACGCTGTTTGAATCATATATTTCAAATAATACGATATATATATATATATATATATATATATATATATATATATATATATATATATAGTCTACATTACTAGTTTTAGCCTACTCACCTTTAGGGTCAAAAGGCAGCAAACCGTCCCGTTCATAAAATGTGTTAATGACATAAGATGCAGCATCCGTGAACACATCCAGAAAACCTGCTGATGATAATGTAATATTAGACACCAGTAATAAAACTAACAAAAGGCTTGCTTTCATTGTTAAAGCGAATCATCCAGATGTTCATCAGAACTGACGGGGTTGAGAGAGACATAAATTGCACGCCTTCAGCAAACATTAACTTTATTTGAACTCGTTTATAGCCTTTTACACACACGCTGCCATACACTAACACTTTACAGATTTACAGACTACGTGGAAGAAAACGCGCTATCTCTTGTTTTTCCAGTTTTCAGTAATGACATCGACTCGCTGTAACCATGCCCAATGCAGAAATTCTTTGCTTCTGGGTGAAAATAATAGGCCATATTTCACTTCTTGAGCTCTTATTTAGCTAATTATTTATCTTCCCCTGTGACCTATCTATTTCTTTAATTTTTGATTTTATTAAGAATTGCATGAGCTGTTGTCTTTCAGCTTTTTTCTGTTTAGGAGCCGCTTTGTTTGTATGGGCATGTTTGTTAGATGCACTGAGTCGAGCCTGCTGAGGCCATAGGCTGAGGTGGCAGGGCAGCATCAATCACTGGATGTTTCGTTCTAAATACGACACGAGAGAACTCATATGGTGTATGACTCGTGTCACTGTCAGTCTTGTTACATCAGTGCAAAACTAGAGTAGGGTACCATGTTGTAGCAAAAAAAAAAATAAAAATCATGTGCTGGTCATGTGACCAAATCATGTGCTGGTGCTACCAACTGGACACACTGACGCACATGCTTCTGCTCAGAGGTAAGAAAGGAAGTGATCAACCAGATGATCTATGAGAACTGGAGTACTGAAATCCACCTGTAAAACATAGAAAAAACACATTTTACATGTAATACAACAATGTAACCAGGGAATTCAAATGTAACTTAAAAATAAATATAAACTATAATATATGTAATATATAATATTAGTATACAACCTTTATATATAAATTACCTTTTACATGTAAAATGTAACAAAACATATTTATATAATTAATATGAATAATCTCATTTTTTATGTTTACATAAATATATAGATCAGAGAATATATATTTCTCTTTCAATACCCTCCTCATTGAAGATTAAGAGATAAAGTTTAGAGAGATTTTATTCTCCAGTTCATTGCTGTTCATCCTGATCTCTTCCCGTTTTTTTGCCTTCTCTCAGAAATTCAGAGCCATATCGACAATCAAACTCCCACCTGCATTACTAAAAACACAGTTTCTCATTATTTGGGTTGATCTTTTGGGAGAGTAGAAGTATTTAGATGTAGTATTTAGAGTAGGTGTGAAGATATGTGAAGTCAAAATTATTTTTGCAGTTTGCAATGATTATTAATGGCCTACTAAAAATGTATACTACAACTTATCCTATAACTTATAATTTATAGGCCTTATAATTTATGCTGGTCTTAACTGGTCAAATTTCTCATTAAAAACTGACTTAGTGGTATATGAGAGCAATGTTAACATTTTAAAAAATGCTGAATATCTGAAAGTATAAAAATACACTTGCCACATTTCCAGCCCCTCAAAAAAAAATTTTTTTTTACCATTGCTGGGTACACTGTAAATACTGTAATATTGTTGGTTTAACTTAAAAAATATGTAACCTGGTTGCCTTAATTTTAAGTTGATTGAACTGGGAAAAAGTGAGTTAATACAATGAAGGAGATTGATTTAATAATCAAAAATTCAAAATAATAAGTTATCTGAACTAAATTAATTATTTAAGTTGATTTGACAAAAGAGAAAATGTTGTGATAAATCTTGAAAATTTTTTTTTACAGTGTTAGTTATTAAAAGTAAAATTATGCAAAATTATGTTTGTGACATTCAAAATCACCATATCTTTTGGAAAAATACAACAACAAAACATCTTAATCGGAAACTTAACTCCACTATACATACGAAAGGCCTACATTATTTTTAGGTTTTATTCACATTTAGGGTAAAAAGTCAGCAAACCATCCTGTTTATAAAACATGTTGAGCAGACCCAGATAACATGACGCGTAATGTTATATTAGACACCAGAAATGAAATAAAAAAATGCAGCGATTTCATTGTGGAAGCGAATCACTTGTCTTCCAGTCTCCTGTTTCGTTTTCTGCACAGTCGGAGGGGAAATTATGAATTAAGGTGACTGAAACTGATACGCCAGTTTACTTTCGTTTTTTACATGTTAGACTACATAACAGAGCAAGAGGAGGTCAATGATATTAAGATAAACTGGATTTAGGTGCAGAATGAAATCATACAGAGAGATGAGCCAGCAATTCTTGGACATGCTGCCTGTCAAAAGTTAGGCTTGGTAAAAAGGCTGTATCAAGTTGTGAAAAATAATTACATTCTCAAAGAGTTTGATGTTCTGAACACTGACAAGAGAGGAACTTAAATATATCCTTTATGGTCAGAACACCATTAAAACCTGTTCAGGAGAAATCGCAAACATCTAAAAGAGAGACAGATAAGTCAGTATTTCACAAGAGCATCATCATGGAAACAAGTCAACCCGGTACAGGAAAATGTTTCTGATACTCATGAGTCAAGGAAGAGTCTCGCACAGATTATAACTCTCATGATGACCAAAGGCTATCATACTGTACCACATCTGGAAGATTAGAGAATGCCTGAGAGATACAGAGACTGAGTTTCGATATACAGAAGTGCTGAGTCTTTGGAAATACATTCAGAACATAGTTTATCAGTTTTACAGTAATTATTGTACACATTTTATTGGTTTTGTATGCTGTGATAAACTTCATTTTTAAGATCTTCGACATCCACATCATTTCTTCTTACACTGTGCAAGGCTCATCACCACCAACACTGGGATATTGTGCAAAATCTGGGACATTGTATTGTGCAAAATCTAAAGTCAGAACCTCATTGATGTTCAACGATGTGTATTAAAGAAATCACAAAAAAGTGAGGAACAAGTGCTGCTCAAGTCTTTTATCTAATCGTCAGTATAGAGAAACAGTTTCTGTCTGACTGACTTGCAGCCTTTAACAGAAAGATTTTCTCTTTTTCAGGGAAGAAGGGCATGTCTCTCGCCACTTTATCTGCTAGATCAAAGTCTTCAGTCATGTTTAGATGGACCATCTCAGCCAGGACGCACTGACGCACATGCTTCAGCTCCAGAGGTAGGAAAGGAATATAGTGATCAACCAGATGATGATCTATGAGACTGGAGTGTTGAAATCCACCTGTAAAATTAAGAGAAACAAATGTAATAGTGCTATGCGTTTAGACACCCATGCTAAAGTTGCCTAACAAGAGGAAGAAAAAATCATCTTTTGGAAATTGATCTTAATGCCTTAATTAAAAAATTCAAACATTTAAGGACACCAATTTCCTTTGTGAATAAATAATGTATCGTAAATAAGTAAATATTCTTCCTTAAAATTAATCAGGACACCCCAATGTTAAATTCCCTTAGAGGCAGGCAGATTTTTAAAGGCCAGTTAATTCATGAATCCAGGATACTATGCATCCTGATAAAGTTCCCTGAAGTACCTAGAGACTGGCATGGTTTTATTCCAGTTAGCCTAATAGGTTTGATTTGCATTGAAAGATGATCATATGGAAAGTCCCCGATGCCAATCTCTAGGTATGTTGAAAGGTGTGTGATGATGTGGGGCTGTTTTCCAAAGGCCAAGGGAACTTTATCAGGATGCATAGTATCCTAGATCCATGAAATAACTAACCTTTAAAAATAAAAATCCACCTACCTCTAAGAGAATTTTACATAGGTGTGTACTGACTAAGGCAAGCAGAGATTTTATTAACTTTTAACCCCCAAAAGATTTTAATGGATTTTAGATTTTAATTTTTAACCCCCAAAAAGCTATGAACTCCAGCTTTAAGGAAGAACATTTATTTATTTATGATACATTATTCATTCACAAAGGAAATTGGTGTCCTTAAATGTCCTCATTTGTATAATTAAGGCATTAAGATCAATTTCCAAAAGATTTTAGTCATCTTTTTAGGCAACTTTAGCATGGGTGTCTAAACTTATGCATGGCCCTGTATGTAATACAAGAATTTAACAATAAATGTGCAGGTTTGAGGGAAATTAAATGTAATAATTTAAAAAAATATAATGAATAATACTTTCTCTATAAAAAACGAATCAAAACATTTATATAAATAAATTTGAAATATATGTATGTGTATTTTGGAAAATATTTAAATATTCTTTCAATACACACTGTTCTCATCATTTAAGATGTTAAGAGAGATTTTAGTCTCAATCTCTTTGGTGTTCATGCTGATCTCTTCCCCGGTTTGCCTTCTCTCCAGAAATCCAGAGCAATGTCGACAATCACATTCCCACCTGCATTACTACAAACACAGTTTCTCATTAGTTATTAGATATTTAATTAGCCCTCATTTTGAATCAAACAATTACTTTTTTTTTTACCTGAGAAAAATGAATATTGCATTGTGAAATGACACTCCATCTACACGGGCATTGTAGTCCAGAAAAGGTTTTATGCTGTTGATCACCTGAGGCTGCATCTTGTCCATTTCATCAAATATGAACATGGAGTGGGGAAACCAATATACTTTGTCAAGAATCCGTTTCTTTAGTTTTTCCTGAAAGTGCAAATGCTTATAAGAACATGCAATTTTTGTATATATTTTTTAAGAATATGATTAACACGTATAGCAAAACTAACTGTAGTATAGTAGCTATGGTTTAGGTGAAACTGTTGTTGGTTTATATAGCCTAATTAAAGGATCAGTAAGGGGAGTTCACTCTCCTAAATTAATTTGTCCACGCTGTTATTGACAAAATGTGAAATGCTAATAGTAAAATATTTGTCTTTTGTTTATTTTAGATACAAACTGTTTAAAGAAATAGTTGTACTTGTTCTGTAAAACATTAGATATATGCTTAAAACAAGGTAAAGCCAATTTGGGATAAGACAAATAAACCCAATTCAAGATATAATTTCTAAAAACAATCTCATTAATGTATCTTAAGACAAAAATGCTGATTAATGAAATGATGTTTTGCAGTGAAAGTTATGGTAGGCCTATGTTATTGAGCTTTAATGTTGATCACATGATGTATACGCAGCTTCAGATTCAGCTTGATCTAACCATGCACACATATTTGGATCAAACGTGGACAAATACAATCGTTTGTTGAATTTTTGTATTAATTGAAACCCAACAGTTAGGTTTGTCCATATATTTCTAGTGTGGTTATGCGACTCCACAGGGAATTATTGTGGCCTTGCTCAACATATTGACCTGCTCTGGCACAGAAATCTACTTGCAACAGCTAGGCTACCTATTCGCTAACTATGGGTTATGTGTCATGAAATATGTATTGTACTTACACTGTAGATGTGTGAATGTGCTCTGTGTGGGAAATGGAGCTCAGATGTAAATATGTTGACATGTTTGCTGTTTTCCCCTTTTTTGTAAATGTTTCTTGCGATGATTTTAGCAACATGATTTTTCCCAACTCCTGAAGTCCCGTGGAAAGACAGAACCAGCGGTTTGTTTGGTTTGCTGTCAGTCATAAATGACGATACAGCTTTTAGTACAACATCAGACGCGATGTGCTGCCCAAAGAGAGATTTGTTTAAATCTGCCTTCAAACCTGAAAGATGTAAAGATATGTCAAGTCAAAAATATTGTTTGTAGTTTGCAATGGTAATATATACTAAAAATGTATAATGTAACTTAGAATTTATAGGCGTTAGAATTTTTCGGTTTGGTGTTTGAAACAAAATACAACCTTGTTACAATGTTTTGTGTTTGCTATTTATAGTTATAAATGACTATAAATAGCGAGCAAGGAAAAAAAAATTTAATAAGGTTGCATTTTGTTAGAACCAAACCTAAAACCACCACACCTGCAATAATGTTGAAAATGTATCTGGGAAAACTAGATTAAATGAGAGTGGTGTATTATAACATTTAGAATAATAAATGCTGCATTTCATAAAGTGAATTCTTAAGAAATATAAACACACAACACACAAACACACAAAAAAATAGATTAATTTCTATATCTCTCCCTTTCGTTCAAAAAGCACATAAACATTTTAACCATGCATTTGCATGCACACACACACAACTTACCACATGACGCCCTATAAAAAATGACTACTAGGCTTCTCTTTTAAGACTCTTTCAATCATTACTGGAAAGTTATTAAAGTTTTAAGTTTGAAATTAGGTTTGTGACATTTGAAATCACCATCTTTTGGAAATAGGCTAAACAACAAAACATCTGAAGCTTAAACTATTATTTTTTATGCAAATAGGCTACATACGTAGGCTCACTCACGTTTTGTGTCAAAAGGCAGCAAACCGTCCCGTTTCAAAAACACGTTAAACACGTAAGAGCCGACAGCCGCAATCACATCCAGGAAACCTGACGCTAATGTTAGATTAGACACCAATAATAAAACGATTAAAAGATTTCGCGCTAACATTGTGGAAGCGAATCACTCAGTCAGGGCTCTTTCAGCTTTTGGTTTCATTTTTGAAAAGGAACTCGAGGAAACTGACTAATTGTGAAACTGTAGTCTATAATGTTACTCCTTCAGTATAACGTAACAAACATATATTGTATTTAAAAAACAACATATTTCAAAGCAGCTTTACAGAAAATGCATGTGTTTTTTTCTTCTTCAATTGTTAGCAAGCATCGGCATGTTCAAAACTCTTCACACATTCAGTGAAACAGAAGTCTGAACAATTTTTCATTGCTTTCACACAAAATCCATTCATGATTTTTGTAATGCATGTATGCCTATAATGTAATTACATGCATTCAGGTAGCCTAATTGATGCATGTTGCAATTGTAATGTTGACATGCATTTTCTGTAAAGGCGTTTTGAAACCATATGTTGTGAAAAGCGCTACACCAATAAATGTTCATTTGAATTGAATTCACACCTCACAATATATTTGCAGCACATTTTTCTTAATGCTAACACACTTTTAAAACTGATAAAAGCACATTCAAATCAGAATGACTGCAAATGCATTTCTGTTGGAATTATATTAAAATATAGGCTACAATTAAAGTAGAATATAATGAAATTACAGTTTTGTTTTTTTGTTTAAAATGTAGTATCATAACACACATAAAAGTGTGTGTGTGGGTTCCCTTCATGGCCCGGAGACGCTGAGAAAGACTCACCCTCCCCACGACCCTGACATAGGACTTAGCACTTTGGAAAATGGATGGAATTAATTGACACAGTTGATGTACGAATTTTTATTGACCACCAGATGGCGAAGGGGAGCACTATGTCAAAAGCTGCAAACGAATAGAAAAATCGAATACAATTTATTTATTAATTCCATTAGAAATATACATCTGTTTTACTTTATTTATTTATTTATTTTTTTAGTTTTTTAAATGAAATGCAATTTAAATAATTTCAAATAAATGAATCACATTAATAAATAATCATTGATCGTAATGACCTCAGGACCTGAAGTGGGACACTCACAGATGAGAGAGGGGGTTCAGCAAGAAATCAGCAAAATTATTTAACTTTTGTTTCTTATATTATTGTTTTATTTCATTTCCACGGTGTAATTCCTATGTAGAAATGTCTATACTTTCTTCTGCAATGGAAGCTCCTGTCACAAACGAGCACAAATTTGTCACAAAAACCAATTCCTTGTGTGTGTAAACCATTTTTTTACAGTCTATGGTAAACACACTTGGCCAATAAAACTCATTGTGATTCTGCTGATGGCCAGTGGGTGGAGCCAAATACACACAAGTATTCAGACAAGCGTGCAGATGAACTTATAAACAGAAACCGCTGGGGGAAATACACTGAACCTCGATTTCAAAATCCAATATCCATCATTTTGTAAACAATATGTAAAAATAGTATATCCAGGTTAACATGGGGACATTAAATATGTCAGCTAAAAGTGTGTAAAAACGAAGGCAAACACACTGAGGTAAAATGATTATCTCTCTCTGGCGCCTCTAGCGGCTGAACTCAGATGTTGCAGGGCTCTCTTGACTAAAGGTGATTTGAATGAATCAATGGGAAACGCTTTCCTTGGACTCAGAGTAGAGGGAACAGCCCCAGACAAAGCAGCGAGAAACTTTCACGCTGATAATCACCAGTCCTGTCTCACCAAGCATGGATTTAAGCCAGACAGAGCTGGTGAGGTAGACTCGGCTCCTTTCTGCGGGGATGAAAGCGACATTGGAGTGAATTTGAAGTCCTGCTGCTGCTGAATGGACGAGCTTATTTCTTCTAGAGGGTCGATCATGAAGCTTTACAATGCAACAGGTTAGTGAGGAGTGAGTTTCGATAATGAACAATAAACTACTGAATCAAATGCGATCACTGTATCTTATTGGTGATGTAGATCTAGTTGTAGTCCATGTATTAATCGCTGAAGGAGGTGCATAAACAGCATGCGCGCGTACCGAGCCATTGAAATTACAATGCAACATAATGCTGGAGATCAAAGGAGATGCAGCCAAATCTGGCCTGTTATGCAAACCTGGGTCTGCATTTATTATGTGCATGCTAATATATTGTGGAAAGTGACAAGGATTTATGAAAAAGAGAAACTACTTCTAAAAATCTACTTCGAAACGTTTGGCAAGTTCTTAGAAAAAATAATTTATGTTGGTTCCAATGAAATGTAAACGTGAATTTCAAACATTTTAAAACTATTTTATACAAAATATTTAATGACTGAAATGTCAAGTGTTGTACACCTGTGTTAAAAGTGTTGTTAAAAGTACTCTTAAATAAAAGTATACTTTTATAACACTTTAATATACTTATCAACAACATTTGCTTTGTCAGTATTTCAGCCTTTTTTAATGTAGACCTTTTTTCTTCTTTACAATTTATGGACAGTCACATCATGTTAACATTTTTAAACAACTTTTAAACCAGACAAACAAATATCAGCATCGCATTTAAGTCACAAATTGTATGCTCTTATATTTAATGTTTTTCTGAATACTTTAATGTATCCAGAGAGAACCAAACAAGCATTATATAGTTGTATTTGTATACAGTATGTTTATTATTTTACTTTGCTGTGTGACCAGATGCAACATCATGAACTGCAACTGTCGCTAACTTCCATACAAAGTATTCATTAACATTAATTGTATTGTACTGTATATCTTCATCGTTACCCTTGTTTGATTAAATAGATAAATACTGTCAGGGGTGTTGTAGATCTCATCTCAGCTTCACTTCACAAATCTGGTCGTAATATTGATAATTAGATGCTTACCCAAATTTGGGTGATGTGTCCCATCTGGGATCTATGCCCCTGGCAGTAAAAGTTGTTCATTCTCCAATCATCATGGCAGGAGTCGTGTGTGACCGCTGGTGATCCCCCACCAGCTGTTTCAGAGTGGATTTCTACCTCAACACAAAGGACGTAAAGACGCACATCATGGTACCCAACAAGTGGATTATACATCCAGGTCTTCACAAATCGCCTCCTAGAAGTTGGCTTGGCATCTGGCTACGTCTCAGTAAGTTTGTGTTCTCCTCTGACTTTTATGAAATGTAAACTGTTTTTTATTTTTAAAATTTTAAAGAAAAATGTTATCTCCTAATGACTTGTCTTTGCTCTGTCTGCGCTCTTGCATATTCATGTTTCTGCATTACTATTAAGTTAAACAAATAATTGATGTTGATGCTTCAAATCCCATAAACAAGTCAGCCAATAGTCATGGTTTGACATTAAAGGAATTACATATTATATATGCGAGTCATGCGACCAATGTAGCATATGCATCTGAACATTGTTTAGTAAGTATTGATTGGTTAAAATGTTGTGCTTGTGTATGATGTATTCATCCGGTGGAATTATAAAAATTAGTTACAGCAAATCCCTTATCTGTTTACATAATTTAAATTACCAGTTGAGTTTATTATAAGTGTCATTTTAGATTATTTGCATTTGCATTTTTAATGTTTAATTGGTTGCAAATCTAAAAAGTTAAGTGGCCTCTTCTTTATAAAATTCAAAAATTATTATGCATTTTTCGATATTCAATATTTTCAATATTTTTGATATTTTTGATATTTGATATTTTTATGCATTTTATGATATTTATTTTTTGCATTTCTGATAGAAAGGTGCATTGTGGCTTAATAGCTATAGCTTGGGCAAAATATCTATAGTAATAGTAATGCCGGGTTCAGATTATACGATTTTAGCCCAATTTTGGCACGATCCGTTTTTACGTAAGGTGTCGTGGGATCGTAAACGACAACAGGCGTCTGGCAATCGCAAGTATTCTAATCTGTATCATCCTGCATAGTGTGTCATAGTGGGCGACAACTTACGTCGCGTCTGGCGATGCTTCGCGACATCACGACAAAAAGACTAGCATGTTACATTTTTTTTAACGGTCATCCACGACGGTTCCGTCATAAGTATGAGATTGACCAGTAGGAGCACAGAAGCTTTTCTGTACACAACTTTCAAAAATGGCGAAACGAAGAGAGACGATGGTGCTAACGTTAAAACTAAAAGTAAAATTTATAAGGAGACAATATTTTAGCTCAAGTTCTCTTTGGAGGATTGACAGCCCATACGATCCTCTTTGAGCAATCCAGGAATGCGTCTATTGTCGGATTTTCTTTCTTTTTTTACTTTTTTCTAAACACAGGACAGCCAATACAACACTCACCGCTTCATCCATTGTTTGTTTACATTCGTTTCCGAAGTCACTCGTGACTAGTTTTGCCTGCTTGATGGAACGCTTTGTTAAAGACGGCATGCGATGACTGGTCAGGAATCAACGTGTAGTCTGACATGTCTTGTCCACGACACAATAAGATTTTAGGAGTCAAAAATCGTAACGGACACAAAAAAATAGTGTAATCTGCATAAATGCATAAGCATGCATATTCGAAAAAGTCCAATAGAATCAAAAACACATTAATTTAGAGATGTTTTGTTGCTTTTATTGGACGTTATTTGAACTTTATTTGATTTTTCGTATGGTTTGGCCATTTTATACTACTACTTTCAACAAACTGACATAGCATAGACATTATTTGCTGTTTCTAAACATTTTCCTGCTTGATTATGTTGACCTCTGCAATCTCAAAAAGATTAGCCTTCCAGTCTGAATGGTTATTTATAGAAACCCAAACAAAAGTGTGGTGCACGCCAGAGGCTTCTTAGCTCAGCGGGTCTACAAGTTACCCTCAGTGTACCAGACCACTCAAGCCTCCCTGAAATACATGGGTTTAATCTCCAAGCATCTGGTGTTTAAGGCTTGTCTGAGAAGGAGATTCTGGCTCACTCAAGTTTGATTAGTCATTTTATCTTAACACCGTTACCTGGTGTGGTTTTCCTCCTCGTTTTGGATGCACAATGTCAACTGACTGCCCTCTAAAGCTCTTAGCTTGAAATGCTTCCTGAAAATGTTTATTGCATCACAGTATAAGACTGTGTTTTAAGTTTGTTACTCTTGCATCCACTAATTCTTTGCCCCAAACACTGGCAAATCCTTCTACTAAGACTGAATCTTATTATCTGAAGTGTCAAGTGGTATTCATTTACCAGTTTGTGTGTCTCTTAGCTACATTTGGTTTGTCCAGTGGTAGTCATGTTTTCTAAAAGTTGCTAAATGCAAGAGGTCATCACTGAGTTATAACTTAATTCATGTTTGTGTTGTCTGTTTGATTCTTCTTTGTCATTTGCATGTTAATTAAGGGGGCGTTCACATGTCATCTTTTTCAACTAAAAATATTTGAAAACGGCTTTTAAAGTGCAAGTTTTGGATAATCGAGACCGTTAACGTCTCCGTGTAAACTACAAAAACAAGAATTTGTGCATGCGTCATCTACTGGCCTGGCATGAATAATACAACGTTTTTAGTCGTTTTCGTGGATTCGGTGCGAACGGGGATTGTTCTGACTACGTTGTTGTCTGTACGTGAAAAACACAAAGGAAAAACGTTTCTGTTTTCTGTTGTCCGTGTAGGTGTACCCTGAAGGTATGAGGCATCTAAATTGGTTAACGTTCTATACATAGCCTGCACTGAAACCAGAATATCATAGAGAATTGGGCTTTTTCTATCTTGGGGTTCAGTAAGGAACCACCTAGCAAACCACTCATAACTCCATAGCAACTGCATAGCAATGCCATTGCACTTTGAGTTTTGTATGGGCAAAATGTAAAAATATAGTAATTCATGCTTCAAAAAAGTGTTTAAAATCATATGAAAAGGACATTTTACACAAAAAAATTACAGTTTTCTTGTCAATGAATTGATTCTTTCACAAGCACTTTGTTTGAATCAAAAATCTTATTAATGTGATCAAAGTAAATACGTAATGAAATATCGCTGGTAACTTAAAGGAGTAGTTCACTTTTCAAAAAACTTATGCTGATAATTTATCTCACCCCCATGTCATCCAAGATGTCCTTGTAATTCTTCTTCAGCTTCGAAAGAAATTAAGGTTTTTGATGTCAAGCGTTCCAGCATTTTTCTCATATAATGGACTTCAATGGGAACCAAATGGTTCAAGGTCCAAAAGACAGTTTCAGTGCAAACTGCAAACTATTCAAACTGTCTTAAGCGAAAACGATCACTCATAAAAAAAATAAAAAAAACCCCTGAAAAGATTTGTTCATATTGATGAACGTGTTCTAACAGGAGAGTCATATGAATGTGACATCACAGAACAGAGCAATACGACCACTTGAGCTTATAAAACTTAAACTTTGTTTTTTATTAATTAAATGAGTGATTGTTTTGTTAGATAAGACCCTTATTCATCGTCTGGAATCGTTTAAAGCCCTTTGAACAGTTCTGTAGTTTGCACTGAAACTGTCTTGGACCTTGAACCTTTGGTTCCCATTGAAGTCCATTATATGGAGAAAAATGCTGGAATGTTTTCATCAAAAACCTTAATTTCTTTTCGACTGAAGAAAGAAAGACATGGACATCTTGGATGACATGGGGGTGAGTAAATTATCACCAAAAGTTTTTTAAAAGTGAAACAACTTGGCATTGGCGTAATGATGAGAACCTTTACTTGAGAGACTGTATTGTTTGCATGACTCAAAGTCAAATGCAACCCCCTACATACACACAAAAACACACCGCAGGGTTATTGCTATCAGCTTTTCAAGTCCTGAGATGATGTAATGCTCATGAACAGGCTCTCGCAGCTGTTAGCTGTTCCCTCCACCGTTCAACAGCCCTGTTAAGCCTTACAGCTTTCTCATCATAACTCACTCTGTCACGCTTTCAGCTTGCTTTTATCACACACTAGGAAGGCTTAAGACTGTGCTATTAGCATATTGTTGTTCTCCTTCCAGGTCCTGCCCTTGGTTTAAGTGCTTGTTCAGCTATTAGACCCTTTGAATGAATGAGATTAGCTGTAATTTAGCCGTGAACTTGCAGTTGGTGTCGTTTGGACGCGCTGTTGTCGGAGCCTGAAGGTGAAATTTGTGTTCCTTTATTTTAATCCCAGCTGAGATGAGTAATGAAAATTGTTTATTAATATGCTGTACATACTTCATTGTGAGACTTTTGCTTAAATTATAAAATATAGGATTTTTTAGTGATAAGGGTTGTTTTTAGACTAATATTGTAATACACTGATATTCCACAAAAAGCCTCTGTTGCTTTTATAAAGTTATTCAGTCAAGAGCAGTGAGTGATTTTGTCTTTGTCTTAGAAGGAACATAACACCTTGACCGTGGTGCATTAATGCTTACTATTCTGACAATATTAATATTTTATCTCATATTTACTCATTGGAAACATGGAAACATAAAAAGTTGACAGTTGTGGCATCATGAAACAAAAAAAATGGCATGTGTGGCAAAGCTAATTTCGTCATTTTCAGTTTGATTTTATTACAGTCAGTGTTACTGCTTGTGTTTTCTTTTATATTAGGGCTGTGCAAAAGTTAATTGCGATTAATTCGCATCCAAAATAAATGTCTTACATAATATATTTGTGTGTGCTGTATATAATTATTTTGTATATATAAAATACCTATGCATGCATGTATGTATTTAAGAATTAATTTGCGTTAAATTCTGTATATATATATTATATATATATATATATATATATATATATATATATATATATATATATATATAAATGCATAATCTATATTATATAAATCTAAATATTTTATATATGAATAACACATTTTTCTTAAATATATACATGCATGTGTGTGTGTTTATATATACAAAATAATTATATACAGCACACACAAATATATTATGTAAACACAGACTTTTATTTTGGATGCGATTAATCGCAATTAATTTTTGCACAGCCCTATTATATATATATATATATATATATATATTTTTTTTATTTTTTATTTTTTTTTAGGGAATATTGATTTAAAGTATTAATATATTAGGTATTTCACTGATCTTAAGGTTGACATGAAACAGAAGTCGCGACAGTCTTTTCATCCCTATTGTGACGTATATTCGTGTGAAACAGCTTCTGAACATGAAAAAATGTAGGGCGGGGCTTGATTTTGTCCATTGGGTATTAATTGGATGGTTGTGGATTTCTATTGGTGGATCTCATGTGAGTGACAGGTTGCCCCGCCCACGCACCTTTAAATACGCCATCAGAGAAGAGATGTTTCTGCTAGGTATTTTGATTAAAAATTACAAGGGTATGTAAATAAATAAAAGATGTGCACGGATAAATTATTTATTATAAATACTGCAATATTCCATAAAAAATACAAGAATTGTTGATTTTGGTGTTTTAAGAGTTGCCTCATATATTTGAATTTCAATGATGTCATCTTGTAATAATTACAATAATTTGGACAACACATGTATTCTGCAAAACTCTTTAAAAGGAGTTTACAGTCAGAGCTATACATGTTTTTTATGTTTAGATTTATAGTCATTATATATGTTTCTAGATTGTGATTAAGCAATTGACTGTGTAGCTCTAGGTAACTCCTGTAGCTCTTGGTTTCTTGGCTTTATGCTCTGCTCATTATAGGAATAGCCCGCTTGTGTCACCCCTCTCATCTGTGTGCCGATTACGGTAGATTACAGGGCTCTTTAACAAAGAGTTCATGCCATCGCTTTGTCCCACGCTGACTACTACTGAACATCTTCCCCCACCCAGCTTAAGTCCATTTAGGCGGATCTCAGCCTCGTGTTAATGACCACGTCTCTGCCAAGGATGAGCTCTGTAATATCTGCTTGTGTACTGAGTGTACAGACGGTATAGCTTTTCATTACATCCTAAATACCCCTGTGCTGTTACAGTAACAATTTAGGGATTTTGAGTGAAAGGCATATCAGTCATTTTCATGGCTATCACCCCAGTGAGATGTAAAGTCTGGCTATCTAAATGGGTTGTTTTTCATGTGTAGCAACCGCACATTACCTGCAGACAAATTGTTGTTGACGATTGTCAATAGCTAGGTTTCCATCCATGTATTTTTTTTTATGTGAAGTGTTTTTAGATATTGCTTGTTTATGCTATATGGTTGCTACTACGGTAATTGTTTACTAGCCAGAGTAAAAACAAAACAAAAAAAATCATTCTCCATGATATTCTTGTGTCTATGGCTCATTGCAAGTCTGATTTATATTCCCCTATTTTTTTTGTAATGTCTGGTGACTCTGGTCAGATCTGAGAAAAGCAAACCTTCTTAAAGGGATAGTTCACTTTGAAATAAATTTTTGGTATGTTTTAGCTTACCTCAAGGGCTTCCAAGATGTAGGTGTCTTTGTTTTCGCAGTATTTTCAATTTTGATATTTTTAGGTCAAACCGTTTTTGTCTGTCAGTCATATAATGGAGGTCTATGGTCACCACTTCAAAGAGCATGCACAGAGAAGTCCAAATTAAACATTATTCAATGACTCGTAAATGTAAGTACACATTGATGGCCTAAGACACTGAAAACGAGTGGTTTGTGTAGAGAAAACGAACAGTATTTATATCATTTTTACTTCTTGTAATCACAGCCATAAAGCGCCACGCCCTCAGATCACTTGGACATGACTTTGATTACAAGAGGTAAAATCCAATATAAACACTGTTTGTTTTCTCACACAAACCGCTCGTTTCGTGTCTTAGGCTATCAATGTGTACTTACATTTACGAGTCATTAAATCATGTTTAATTTGGACTTCTCTGTGCATGCTCTTTTGAGGTGGTGACCATAGACCTCCATTAGATGACTGACAGACAAGAACGGTTTAACCTAAAAATATAAAAATGGGTGATTCTCACGAAATCCAGATTTAGAAGGTGCCCAGCATCAGAATTTTTAAAATGCCATTTTTTTCTTTCTTTTTTCTTTAAAATGCCTATTTTCTTTTTGCACATATAAGATTAGGGTCTGAACTTACTATAACCATTATTTTTAGAAGATTTAAAAAAATATTTACTATATTATTATTTACATTTTTAGATGAAGTCCATAAAAAATTATCATTACCGCAACATGACATTACCTTAAATATATGGTATATGTTTCGGTAATGAGAACTAAAAAGTCGTGTAGGTACTATGACAAACAAAAATTTAACTTTTATCTGGAGAGAAAAAATAAGAACTGCTTATCTTTTGTGTCACAGTCAATTATGTCCCTTCCAATAAAAAAATCTTGAAAATGTTAGTTCCTTGAGGACTTAAAACAATAATTGAAAATTGTTGCGGAGGATGAGATAATTGGTCTTGGACACATTTATATTCCTTATTATTGCCACTACATTTACCAATGATCACCAAATACCACATGTTTCTTTATTGTAAATATTTATAGTATAACATGCACTGAAGTTTTTTATTTTTTATGTTTTTTAATTATAAATATTTTCATCTCAAAGAACCCAAATCCAGTCATGGACACGTTGCGGTAATGAGAAATTTCCCCTTAAATGTGGAAAAAACAACAAAATTGGTATTTATGATGTCATTTGAAATCATGTGCAAAATAGTACATGATGAGATGTTTATAACTGTATCCTTTTTATTTTGATAGCATTTACTTTTATAATCAAAATGTTTCATGACACCTCATAAGTCTAATTTCGCAGAATCACCCAAATTGAAACAACTGCGGAAACAAAGTCACCTTTCATCTCGGATGCCCTTGAGGTAAGATAAAACAGCAAAAATTTATTTAAAATTTACTATCCCTTTAAAAAGTCACATGATTTGACGTCTTATCCATGTCCGTGGCACATATACGGGATGATTATGTGCCGTTTAATATGTATTGTTTGGGGATTGAACAAGATCATTGAACCGTCTTCAGTTAACATCTTCAGTCTGTTGTTGTGTTGCAAATCTTGAAACATTATAACAGCATTTCTAGTGTTTAAACGTTAATTATAGCATATGATGTGGCCGTTCAGTCTTAAAATATAGTTTAAACTCTGCTTTCCACTTTTGCAACCTGAGTATCAAACTGCTCTCCACCTGTCAACACCAAAACTCACTCCTGATGCACACACTCATTCTTCCTTTCGGTCACATGTCTGCACTCAAACTCTTATCGTAAGCACACTTTATATGCTAACACAATATTTATACTCTCTTTTTGAGTTAAAAATGACGCTGAAGTTGCGGAGGAACAATCTCAGATTCATCGTCTGAAGTGTGCTTGTTGCGTCTCGTTCTACAGCTGCCTGTTCATATAAAAAAGCTGCAAGTTCAAAGCCAGGTTCTGGATTACTACCATATGTCTGCAAAGCCAGACTCCAAGAGTAAGTCTGCCCCAGCCGTACCCTCTAATTTCTTATCCCAAAATTGGACATTTGAATGGCTGTGCAACATCGTCCCTCCCCTGTGACTCTTGCACGGTACGCTTTCTCACAGTAATTCTTCTTGCAGGATAACCGAAGCCATCTTATTACAACAAGACGTTTTCAACTTGTTCCTTTGACGCTGCCACGTTTGAAATGATGTCATGTTGACCACTGCAGAGCGGATATCTTATCGGGAGCCGGTGTCCCTCCACGGAAACAGCTGACATTGTTGCAGTCACACGACATTCATAATGAATAAATCTCCGAAAAGGAGGACCAGGGCTGTAATCAATGCAGAAATGTCTGGCTTTTATTGTTTGTGCAAATCATAGACAAAGTTCACTGTCTGTGTAGGAGGGGTTTGCAAGGGATCTTTGTTTCTCAAATACTGGAAGGTATTGGCCTAGTCTGTCAATCCCAGCATGCACTTCACCCCAGTATGAATACAACATTTGTCTGGAAGTGTGGGTTGAACACCCTCTGACAACCAGGCCTCTTTGCCCAAACTGCTTGCACAGACTTTTACACCAATGTGCCTGTTCCTTGCAGACTTCTTCGGAAGAAACCGAAGAAGAGAATAGACATCGAGCAAACTAGGAAGTCTTTCATTCGATTGTTCTTGCCAAGGTGTTCCTGTTGTTAGATCCACAATTGAAGAAGCGAGGAACCCGTCATGCATTCTCAATAGAGATTTATTGTCACTGAGTTACATTGGGGTGCTGTGAAATGGGTGCCAGGATTTCCTCGGTTTTGGAATGTGGGTCCGGTTTTGGCATGCCTAGTTGCACGCTTTTATGGGTTGCAACTCGTGAAACGGAATCAAAGAAAGGTTTAATTGTTAGGGAAGATGAGGTAACTGCAGGTGCTTGCTTTATGGCAAATTGTTTGAGATTGACTTTATCCAGTTAAGGGCACATCAGAGGTGGACATCAAGATGACTCGTTAGATGTCGAGTGTTTATTTATTGTACAAGTTGGTTTTGTTTCCTTTTAAAGTGGCCGTTAGAAGATCAGTGAGCGGGGTCCTTAGTTTCCGCAGTTAAAGTTTACAGCCTTGTCCTTCACAATGTTCCTTTACTGGAGGAACGGGGAGCGATGAGCTGGAGACACTACCATCTTATTTGACAGAGCGGGGGGTGGAACGGTACTCTTGGTCGTCTCCATTGGATGTCATCCATGATGTTAATGGTAAGGCTGGATCCACTTTCCCAAAATACCTAAATCCCTAACCCTGAGTTATCATCTTTAGTACACTTCCATCTCAGATGCTTTAGAAACTTCTTTAGAATTTTAACGTTGTTGCATTCAATTCATGTACACTATTGGTCAAAGGTTTAAGATTGGTAAGATTTTTATGTTTTTAAAAGAAGTCTCTTCTGCTCACCAAGGCTGCAATTTTTGATAAAAAATAAAAAAAAACACTGAAATATTATGACAATTTAAAATGACTTTTTTATGTTAATATATATTAAAATGTAATTTATTCCTCTGAAAAAAGCTGAATTTTCAGCATCATTACTCCAGTCTTCAGTGTCACATGATCCTTCACAAATCACTCTAATATGATGATTTTATGCTCCAAAAACATGTATGATTATTATCCATGTTGAAAACAGTTTTTTACATTTTTATTTCAGGATTCTTTGATGAATAGAAAGTTCAAAAGAACAACTTTTATCTGAAATGGAAAGTTTTTGTTACATTAAACACTACCCTTTAAAAAGTTTGGGGTCAGTAAGAATTTGTATTTTATTTTTGGGGAAATAAATAAGAAATCAATACTTCTATTCATCAAGGATGAGTTACATTGATCAAAAGTTACAGTAAAGACATTTATAATGTTAGAAAAGATTCTAATTAAATAAATGCTGTTCTTTGAACTTTATATTCATCAAAGAATCCTGAAATAAAAATGTAAAAACTGTTTCAACATGGATAATAATCATACATGTTTTGGAGCATAAATATTATCATATTAGAGTGATTTGTGAAGGATCATGTGACACTGAAGACTGGAGTAATGATGCTGAAAATTCAGCTTTTTTCAGAGGAATAAATTACATTTTAATATATATTAACATAAAGTAATTTTAAATTGTCATAATATTTAACATATATTACTGTGTTTTTTGTGTATTTTTATATCAAAAAATTGCAGCCTTGGTGAGCAGAAGAGACTTCTTTTAAAACAAAAAAATTTTACCGATCTTAAACTTTTGACCGATAGTGTATGTATGCGTCAATAACACTATGGCTTTGGCCACTGCATTGTTTCCTATTGTTTTTAGCGCTATTTTAAAGGAGTAGTTCACTTTAAAAAAACTTTTGCTGATAATTTATGCACCCCACGTCATCCAAGATGTTCACGTGTTTCTTTCTTCAGTCGAAAAGAAATTAAGGTTTTTGATGAAAACATTCCAGGATTTTCTCCATATTATGGACTTCAACGGGAACCAAACGGTTCAAGGTCCAAATGAGAGTTTCAGTGCCGCTTCAAAGGGCTGTTGCGGCATTTGGGTTTGCCAGATCTGGTCTAGTTACCACAGCTGCAGCTAAAATGTGTCGGAAAAAATAATGTTGGAAACTTCGCAGCCTATCTGGCAACCTCGAGTCAGAGGGGAGGGCGGAGGGCATACATCGCTCACAGTAATTTGAAAGTGATTGCAGTACCAGTTTTGGCCACAATCTTACATTCAGCTCCTTTAATAGTAATAATGTCTAGTGCGGTGCATGGCTGTGATATAGGTATAAACCTAGTCACGTCTGTTGCCATGATTTTTGGGATGACTTATCGCAAGAGGAAAAAAAGACGTCTTATTCGCATAACATCGGTTAATGCAAACGCCGTCATTTCCCAATAGATCGCAAAAGTTTTGCGCAAATCTGTAATGGAAACGCGCTACTGTTTTTCATTAGAACTCTCAGTGCTTTATTTGTTTTTATCTTACAATTTATGCAACCAAAATTTCTTCTGGAACATTTAGGACACTCATCTGGAGATGGAAAAGCTTCAACACTGAGTCTTCTTTCGATCTCTTCCAATCATAAGACCGTAATTAAGGCTGATCCGTTACTGAGAGCCGCTCTCTGGCCACTGCGGCCTACAGAAGAGGTAGCGCACTGCATTTCTAAGTGCATACTTGTCCTCTCGAATGCCGTAATTAAGTCTGGGATTATAATGATGGGTCATGGCTCACTTTGGTGTTTGAGGTAGTAGTGGTGATGGGAAAATGTCAGAAACTCATAGTGGATTATGCTGTCATCTTATAAAGCACATTGCTGTAAGATTAGCTCTAGTGGTGCCTTCAAAATGGTTCTAATTTCTGTATGTCCTCGGGATTCAAGTGTTTGGCCTCTTCAAGTCTCCCTGCATGTTGTGTAAGAAGCAGTGTGGCTGAAGGCATGGGACGTCAGAGACTTGCTGTTTGTTTTCTGTCAATGACATGAATGAAAATAAGTGAAATGTGCTTATTGCATTTTTAGTTTTTCAAGCAGACAGTTTTTGAAACTTAGAACAGAAAATGTTTATCATCTCAATGTTTCTAATTTGATTTGACTGGACATTGTCAATTTAAAATAAGCATACACAAACAAAAAATGTATTGAAAATGCAGTAACAATAAAAACATTTACATTTGGTTTTCAGCTAAAGAGAAAAAATCGTGGTCAATTTTTTACAGAATACAAAATTACTTTGATGATTTCTGCTTCAAAGAATTTAAAATTCTATCTCTTGTAATTGTGACATTCTCATAATCTGAGAATATATTTCATAATTCCTTTCCTTTTTGGGTGCGACCCAATGGTGTCCTGAAACTCCATCAGGTGACCCAATGGTGTCCTGAAACTCCATCAGGTGACCCAATGGTGTCCTGAAACTCCATCAGGTGACCCAATGGTGTCCTAAACTCCATCAGGTGACCCAATGGTGTCCTAAAACTTCCATCAGGTGAACCCAATGGTGTCCTGAAACTCCATCAAGGCGACCCAATGGTGTCCTGAAACTCCATCAGGCTGACCCAATGGTGTCCTGAAACTCCATCAGGTGACCCAATGGTGTCCTAAAACTCCATCAGGTGACCCAATGGTGTCCTGAAACTCCATCAGGTGACCCAATGGTGTCCTGAAACTTCCATCAGGTGACCCAATGGTGTCCTGAAACTCCATCAGGTGACCCAATGGTGTCCTAAAACTCCATCAGGTGACCCAATGGTGTCTGAAACTCCATCAGGTGACCCAATGGTGTCCTGAAACTCCATCAGGTGACCCAATGGTGTCCTGAAACTCCATCAGGTGACCCAATGGTGTCCTTAAACTCCATCAAGTGACCCAATGGTGTCCTAAAACTCCATCAGGTGACCCAATGGTGTCCTGAAACTCCATCAGGTGACCCAATGGTGTCCTGAAAACTCCATCAGGTGACCCAATGGTGTCCTAAAACTCCATCAGGTGACCCAATGGTGTCCTGAAACTCCATCAGGTGACCCAATGGTGTCCCAAAACTCCATCAAGTGACCTAATGGTGTCCTTAAACTCCATCAAGTGACCTAATGGTGTCCTGAAAACTCCATCAGGTGACCCAATGGTGTCCTGAAACTCCATCAGGTGACTCAATGGTTTCCTGAAACTCCATCAGGTGACCCAATGGTGTCCTAAAACTCCATCAGGTGACCCAAAGGTGTCCTGAAACTCCATCAGGTGACCCAATGGTGTCCCAAACTCCATCAAGTGACCCAATGGTGTCCTTAAACTCCATCAAGTGACCTAATAAAAACATTTACATTTGGTTGTACATTAGGTCACTGAACTCCATCAAGTGTCCTAAAACTCCATCAAGTGACCCAATGGTTTCCTGAAACTCCATCAGGTGACCCAATGGTGTCCTAAAACTCCATCAGGTGACCCAAAGGTGTCCTAAAACTCTATCAGGAGACCCAATGGTGTCCTGAAACTCCATCAGGTGACCCAATGGTGTCCCAAAACTCCATCAAGTGACCTAATAGTGTCCTTAAACTCCATCAAGTGACCTAATGGTGTCCTTAAACTCCATCAAGTGACCTAATGGTGTCCTAAAACTCCATCAAGTGACCCAATGGTTTCCTGAAACTCCATCAGGTGACCCAATGGTGTCCCAAACTCCATCAGGTGACCCAATGGTGTCCTCAAACTCCATCAAGTGACCTAATGGTATCCTTAAACTCCATCAAGTGACCTAATGGTGTCCTGAAACTCCATCAAGTGACCCAATGGTTTCCTGAAACTCCATCAGGTGACCCAATGGAAAAAAAAACCTTGGGAGAACCCCGGCTCAGTCGGGGGCCAGTTCTCCTCTGGCGTTTATGAACTTGAGGCCGGATTTACAGTGATCGTAAGGTAAAAATGTATAGGAATGTCTCTAAAACAGACTTTAAACACGAACCTGTGATAAACGCTGATGGCGTTCACATGCGCATTAAGAATTGATTCTATAGTTATGTGCGTTTGAATATATGTGCGCAAGTTTGTAATTCCCTACAAAATTGAAAAAAACTACCTATATTGTTTTGGATGTTCGATAAGTTCCATCGGGTAATATAGCTACATCATGAAAGCCTTTAGGAAACCCATAGGAAACATATCCCTCTGCCTTTAGGTTCTGGATCTTTAGGTTCAATGTTAAAATGTAAAATGCCAATGTGAACCAGGACTATAGAAAATATGCTTTTTGTCCTTTGTTGGGCATTTGTAAGCAGTTTGCATGGGGTACAGATGAATTTCTATTAGCCAAGTCAGTTTAATGTGTATTCAATGGGATCCTGCTCACAATATAGTTTTAAACCCTTTTATCTTCCCATGTGGTGATGGAGCAGTTGGCTGCATTTCTGACAGTCAAGCGAGACACCTCGTACCTTGGCAGGCTGCTGCCGTCCACCATCTGTCTTCCAGTAGACGCCTCGCGTTACATAACTCTCTCCAGGCGTCTCCAGCTGACGGGGAGGTTTAGCCTTCAGAGCGAAGCATGAGAACGAGGCAAGAGTTCCAGTAGTGTGCCAGTCGCCTCAGTGTTACAGGACGGAGGGAGAAATTCACCACTGATCTAAGGCATTCCTCAAATTCCTTGTAAAAGGCCGTACAAAAGCGATACGTAAACATACTCTTAGAAATCTCCGAGAAACCTCCTCTCTGCCTATACATGGTTAACATGGTACAGTTAAGGTCAGGTGCTTACTGTGTGGTCTTCTTTGAGGAATATTATAATAAGAGATTGTCGGTTGGGAACTGTACGCCTTTGTTTTATGGATCACTGATTTGTATGATTATTAGCGGTGCTTGCTAAGATGAGCATTACTATGTCTAATGCTTGTACTTTGGGTTGGGTGGCCTAGTATGTCACTGTCCAAAGTATTTGAATGGGATGATGTCACTTTGTTTGCCAGTCGGCAGTTCGCATCACACTGGTTCCCTCGGCAAAAACCCAATAGGATTTTCCAATTGTCTTTTGGATTTTCGCCAAAAAAACAAGCTCTATGATCAACAAAAGTTTAGGATACTTACACATTTTGTCCATTTAAGATATTTTTCACAGATGAACATAACTTTTATGAATTTTGAAGCCCTAACTACACAACTTCAACGTCACCATCACTAAGCTTCTGACAACTATTTCAGTTTTTATCAAAAAAAATCGTTTTAGCATGCTACTAGTAAGAACAAGTCACATTTTATTCACTTTGGCTTTAGAAAATTGGCCACAGTGAGTTTTTTCCCTCTTTATTTAGAGCATAAGTTGCCATACACACACATGCTGTCTCACTGTGTGTGTTGAGGTGGACAATACATGTGCCACTAGCTTGCTTTTATTATTTGTTTGATTTGGGCCTAATCAACTGTGCTGAGGTCAGACATTCCTGTCCATGTTAAACAGAGGAAGAGAAAGGGTGTGTGTGTGTGAAGGAAAGGAAGAGATAATTAAAGAGATACTGCTGAATTAGACATTTACACCTATTACTAGCATCCTGCGCTAAGCTAAACACGTAGGGCCTGTTTTCTTTTTCATTATAAATTTCAAAAAACAAAAGATTATCAAATCTCTTGTGTAATATAGAATATGTTTCATCTTATATACCTTATTTAGAGCATTTCCATGACAGGTATGAAAGCGAGGCTGTGAGGGATAGACTTACTGTGTTTTCAATGGCATCCACTGTAAAAAGCTGCATAAAGCTCCTTGATCACTTAGAATTTTAATTAATCACTTAGAGTTTTTTTGTCTACCGATATTTGTTCTGCATCTTAAAAAAACACTTTACAAAGGGACTTTGTCGAAAAAAGGCAGTAATGTTGCGCGATTTTCGTTACCATATACGTCACACGCTGCTTGTGTGGGTAAAGTCAGCTTTTAACCGCAAAATATGAGGAAATTTGACTGGATGTCATGTATTTAGCCTTTTACAGCACTAATATTTTCTTATTTTTACACTAGAAGTGACATTTTGCCTGTTAGAAATAAATGCTCGGTAATTATTCAGTTTTTTAAGGTGGTATTAAGGTAGAATTAAACGAACTGCAAAAACAATCATTGTTTGCGAACCCCATCTGAACACGTTCCTCAGTTTGGGGACCATTGGTCTAGGATCTGATACTGAGGCATATTACTTACACATTTAAAGCAAAAGATCTCCAGATGGAAAAGATGTTCATAATTTTTCCTGTGAATATTGAATCTGTAAGTGGAGAGGGGAATGGAAAGTTTTTGTTGGGTCGACTTCTAAAGAGAAGTGCTTGCAAATGTGTCTGTTAACTGTCCTAAAATCCTCATCTACATACAGACACAGATCCTAAAGCATATGAAATGATTAGTACTAATAAAATTAATGTTTATTGTGTGGTCAGTTGTTGTAGTTTTGCTCTGTGCTAATAAGAAACACTGTTTATCCAGTCAAGAATGAAGCGAAAGTGATATTACATCTTGTTTATGTTGTCTCTTCTTTTTGTTGTTGTTGTCTTACCTGTCCTGTTTATATCCTGTTAAAGTTCCTCTGTCATGTTTTGTTTGACTTTTTTTTGTTTAGGTTCGTTTTTTGTTTCATTTTGTGTTGTTTTGCTTCTTGAAAAGAACCCAACAACACCCTAGCAACCACTCATAACACATTTAAACAACCTTTATAGCATCAATCCATTTAGCAACATTTCTTCTTTTTATTCTTCTTTAAAAATTCGAACAAACTTTAAATAATCTGACTTGTGATTTTCAACAACAAACAAAAGAACACCACAACACCCTAGCAACCACCCATAAGACCTTAGCAACCTTATAGCATCAATCCAAAATGCTCTTGCAACTGCGTAGAAACCCTGTAAACGCTGTGAATATATTAGCGACCGCTTAGCATCACCCTGGCAACGTGGTGGCGACACTCGCACTGTCGTTTTTATTTTTACCGCCGGTTCTCTAAGGTGTTTTAATGTGCATCCGTGTGTGTTTACTGTTGCAGACGAGAAGCCGACTCAGGAAGAGGAGTGTGTGGTATGCCAGCATCCAGACTGCACCGAGCGCCGTCACGCCTCAAAGGTAAGAGCAGCTCACCAGACACCCGTCCCGAAGACCGCTGCGAGATCTCGCCTTCTCATGGTTTATTTTAGAGGACCAGAGAGAGGCCTGCTGGGATATGAGGTCGCCTCTCTGGCCACCAGACTGTGAAATGAATTCCCTCTCTTAAGCTGATGCTCTCTGACACAGGAGAATGAGCAGAGGAGAGCAGGGAACACAAGTCAACTCCCAGGAAGGCTTTGATAACTTTCTGTGTGCTTTGAATTATTGTTGGGACTGTTGGGAATGAGGTGGATGGTTGTGTTTGTGTTGAGGTTACGTTATGCAGCAGGTTGTTTTGTTTTTTTGAAAAGAACACTACAACACCCTAGCAACCACTCATAACACAAACAACCTTTATAGCATCAATCAGTTTAGCAACATACTGGCAATATGTTGGTGATGCTTGCGCATAGTTTGTCTTATAAAAAAAAAATTATTTAAAATTAAATGATCTGACTTATGATTTTAAACTTCAGGACTGTTAAACAAACAAAAGTACACCACAACACCTAGCAACCACCCAAAAATTTTCCCACTTTAAAAAATAAATACGTCCTCCTCGCGTTATGTCTATCACACTTGCACATTGCCTCCGAAAACGTCTCCCGTCAAATCTAATTCAGTTTTAACAATTCAGAGCCACCGAATCACGAATACGAAATTTCGAACTTGGTGTGCAAGGGCCTTAAGGCTGCATTTATTTGATCAAAATACAATAAAACAGTAATATTGTGAAATATTACAGTTTTGATTAACTCTTATTTTGGAATGTCTGCAGAATTTTCAGTCTTCAGTGTCACATGATCCTTCAGTAATCATTCTGATAACTGCTCAAGAAACATTATTATTATTATCAATGTTGAAAACAATTGCGCCTTTTTGGTTTTTTATTCTTTGATGAATAGGGGGTTAAAAGGAACATTAGAAAATTTAAAAAATATAGAAAATGTTAAAAATAGAAAATTTTAAAAATAATTAGAAAATAGGAAATACATTGCTAAATAAAATATTAATTACTTGAAAAAAATCTTTAAGATATAAAAAATGCAATTTTGAAATAAGTTTTTAAAATAGTTTATTTATAGAAATAAAATAACTTAATTTAGCTTTAATTTAATAACTTTAATTTAAATGGTTATATATTTATTCAAGATTGATACTTTAAATTCATGAATATTTTATAATAGGCTAAAATTGTTTTACATGTTTTGTGTGTGTGTATATATATATATATATGCATGTATGTGTATATATATATATATATATATATATATATATATATATATATATATATATATATATATATATATCTATAATATCTATCTCTATCCGTCCGTCTGTCTTTCTTCATACTTAATTAAAAATAAAATGTTCATGATAAAATAAATACTATGCAAAAAACTAGCATTATAAGTTAGACTTTATGGGAAAATATTCTGCAGAAGTGTACAGGTTAGTTAACCCCTTATTGGTCAGCACTTCTCCTTCAATTTATGTCAGATGTATTTCCTCCTTACTGTGATTTATTTTAGATACTTTTGACTTCTGAATAGAGTGTTGTAGCTCATTTTATTTTGAGAGAAGACTGAAATCAAAACAGAGAGCTATTACCTGTCCAAGCCTGCCAAGTCTCACCTAATCATTCTTTAGAAACTGTTGTAAATCACTCTCCATTCATCCATAAGCCTGAATCCCGCCTGTAATGTGATGTCTGTGTGTGTTTGTGTGTATAAGTGAGCACACGAGGGCTCTGGGTTTATGATTATGTGACCGGGACCGCTGTAGGGGTCGGCCTGTAGGAAAACCTCCATGGTGATAGTGCTCGCCCGGCGCCCGAGGTCACAGGCTCTGCTTTTGTAAGGAGATTACAGAGAAACGTGCGTGAGGGAGGAATGTTTCTACTCTCATTGTCACCTTCACCTCCCTCTGTGCCTCCTCCATTGTTTTTATTACTGGTCATCTCCTCGTTGACATGCGATGTCTTCATTTAGTCGGCTTGTCTTGTAACATGATTGTTTTTTGCTTGTTGTTACTCGTCGTTTTGCGGTGATATATTGTTCAAAAGTTTGGGATTAGAAAAAATGGTTTTAAATGGATCAATTTGCTTAATATTTTAAAATGTCATTTATTATCAAAGCTGAATTTTCAGCATTATTACTCCAGTCTTCAGTGTCACATGATCCTTTCAGAAATCATTCTAATATGATGATTTGCTGCTCAAGAAACTTAATTATTATTAATGCTGAACTGAGTTCTGCTGATTAATATTTCTGTGGAAACCATGTGAAACTTTTTTTTGTTTTGTTATTTTTGAATAGAATATTAACTGTCATTTTTGGTTTATTTAATGTATCCTTGTTGAATCTTTTGAAAAAATATTTCTGATACCAATCTTCTGTATTATTATTTTATTATTATAAATGTATTATATTCTTAATTATTTAATGAGCTGATATATTTTTAATTATATTTCTAAGCTAAAGATTAGTACCGCATCTATAACAAGCCAGAAACACCCAAAGAAATATTTAACATTCAGAATATCTTATTGTACCGGAAACATTTTTTAAAAATTTTGTAATCGCTTTTGCTTGATTTGCCTTTCCTCCATTTTAATGTAAAAGCCAAGCCACTTAGAAAATATTTTTTATATTTATTTTAGACCTGAATAACTTGGCTTTGACAGTCTTTTTCCTGATGTGTAGAAAAGTATTTTGATATGTAAAAATAGTAATAATTACAAAAACAGTAAACAGTTTCTCATTTGCATCTTTCAATCACAGGCAGCTTTGCATCATTGGCCGTTTCTAAATTTAGATCAACAGGGTGACGACAGCTTACCCACTCCACTGGCACATCTTACCCTTCTATCTACTACTTGTGTATAAACAGTATTTTGAAAGTCATAATTTTGAATTCCTGATGGAAAAGTAGCAAGATTCCTGTTACTCACCGTGACCACTAGGAGGAGGCAAAGAGACATGGCAGTGTGTGTTTGTGTGTGTATGTGTGTGTGAGTGCGTGCGTTAGTCGCTAGTTGCCTGCAAAAAAGCTTGCTGACAAACACACCACTTCAGATGTCTGAATCACCGTCTGTGTCATTTTCTGCTGTGTAACGAGTCACGTCTCCAATGTTGCTCTTCAGGCCTTCAGACTGGTTTTCAGGAGGATTGTTTTTATTTATAGTCTGTTAGAGGAATAATGCTGACAATAAGACAAAAGTTAAATGCATGTCTTAAATACTCAATTAGAAAGTGCTTGCTTTTGACGGTTTTTAAAATACTCTGGTGTGGCGTTTGTTAAACCAAGTAAAATGTAGTCGTTTTAAAGTAATTATGAAAAGCCTTCTGTCGGAGATGTCAGCTGACGTTACTGTACATGTTCTGACGTGTTGCACAGCACAAACTCAAAATCAAGTCTCTTATTTGATCTGATCCCATGTTGTTTTTAATATTTATTAATTATTAATAAATATTTGTATATTTTTCAGTAATTTTGTAATATTTTCAACAGATATTTTATGTAATTATATATATATTATGAATTAATATACTCAGAAAATTACATAAAATATTTTTAAAAAATATATATGTGTGTGTGTGTGTGCATGTATATATATATATGTGTGTGTGTGTGATATATATATATATATATATATATATATATATTATGATTTTAGTACTTCAATTTATTTTCAGAGATTCAGTAGTAAAGGTGACAGTTTTTCAGTTTAATTTTTACTGTTTTAATTAGTTTGTTATTTTGTTGTTATTGTTATCATGTATTTCTAAAATATTTTACATTTGAAGTGGGATCAAAATGTTTCATTCGAAGTTATACATGTAATTTTGAACAAAATTTTGAAGTCTGATTAACTTTTTTAATCCACTTCAAATGTTGACTTCTGTATAGCTTTAATTTGTATTTTTATCATGATATATATATATATATATATATATATATATATATATATACACACTTATAAAACGGATACATTTCGAATCCTTGATTCTGATTGGTCAAGAGCTGTGCTTTATTCACGATAAAACACGCCTACGACCGCTTCAGCCCAACGGTTCTATTGATCGCTGCGCAACACTGCGGTTCTATGTTGTTTTTATTTGAGCTTTCATGCATTTTACACATTGGAACGTTGTTGCTGTTCACACTCAGGGACTATTTTTTCCAGCGGAAGGTAAGCTTTTAGTGATTTTACTTCAAGAAAGTTGCACTTATATTGTTTTTTACTTTAATATTGTGTGGCAACCGTTTTATAGAAGCAATAAGATACTCGAGGCAAGTGCTGTATCAGTGAAATAAGTAACAGCTGAAGGGGTTGCAGGCACTCCGCTTCGCGTCGTGCCTAACAACGCCCTTCAGCTGTTACTTATTTCACGCATACACACAGCCTCTCGTACCTTATTGCTTACATATACACACACTGTAAAAAAATACACTGTAGGGTCATTAGTTGTACAAACATTTTAATGTTAAGTACTTTAATTAACTTTAAAAACAGAATTTGAAAAACAAAATGCAAGTTGGATTTTTTACAGTGTATATAGACATCTAATATAGATTTTATTTCAGCTTTATTTCAATTATCAAACTACTAATTTATTAGTTAGTTTCAGTTTTAGCCATTTTAGTACTTCAGCTTAATTCAGTTAGTTAACAGTAACACTTTTCCTGATCCTATCCCCCTATTTTATTAAAATTATACAAAAACAAATGGCTAAGGGGGTCAGGGACTGTGGGTCTGTGGGTTGGTCTTTTCGGTTGTCTCTTCTGGTGTCTGATTCTGTTTCCATGTAGAGATGGGCCAGTCTGAGCGTGCTTCCATCACTCAGCGCCAATTACCTCCATTCACGACCCAACAGGACTAGACAAGGTGTGGATCGCCAGGGAAATCCACCCACCAAAGACAAACAGCTGAGCGCTCTGCTGTATGTGTGTGTGTGTGTGTGTGTGTGTCAGACGCAGTGATAGATCAGATAACTGCACTCACTTTCTCTGTTATACCTCATCCTTTTCTAAATAAATCTTCCATCTATCCACCCACTCGAACGCCACTCTGAAGATTTCCTTCAGGGAAAGTGTCCTCGCTACCCATTTCCAGAGAACTTCAGTTTTTCCTTCTGTTTCCTCATTCCGCTGTAAATCTTTCCCAAGGCGTGTTGGTGAGTGATGCCGAACACATGCTGTCGCTCGGCCCTCTTCTCTCATTTGTGTCTGTTCTGAAACGGCCCATAAATATTAGCTTTTTCATTCCCCTAATGATTCATGGGTATCTCTGGGCAGCGGCAGAGGTTGATGATCGCTCTAATAGCTTCTGTTTTTATATATAAATATATATATGATTCTGGATGGCTCCTTTAAGAACCGAATGAGCTGTAAGACAATGCTATGGCCCACACAGGTTGTTTGGCCAATAATTGACTCAGTGTATCCTCTTGTCTTTTGACTAGAAATGAGTCAGGATGGACAACAACTACTAATTAATTTCTCAAGTCACTGTAAAAAATAATCCTGTAAAAAAACGGTAAACTACTGTGGATGCCAACTTCATACCTTAACTATACGGTCTGTTACTGTTTTTTGTGTTAGAGCATATATCGGTTAAATTAAAGTTTAAAATTGTAGCTGACAATACAGTATTTAGCAATTAGTTTCAAAAACAGTAACACACCGTAATTTTACAGTATGATGTTGGCAACCACAGCTGCCAGTAGTTTACAGTTTTTTACAGGATTATTTTTTACAGTGTAGGTGATAAGCAAAATATAATGAATATGAATATTATTAACACAACATGAATAATTTAATTTCACGATAACAATATATACATCACAATATCGTTTTTTTTTAAATAGTTTTTGCTTTAATAGTTTTTATGTTATAAAAATTGAATTAAATCTCACGATAACAATATATATACATCACAATATCGTTTTTTTATAGTTTTTGCTTTAAATAGTTTTTATGTTATAGAAATTGAATTAAATTTCACGATAACAATATATATACATCACAATATCGTTTTTTTATAGTTTTTGCTTTAAATAGTTTTTATGATATTTCAAATTTCATCACCAATTTCAAAATCACAACCGAATACTAGCCTATACATAAAATATGTTTTTCAAAAAGCTCAAGCTCACTCAAGACAAGTAAACAGTCAGTGATAGAAACCAATAAAAATTATTGCAACCAATAGGCTATAAAACTACAACTGTAAAAAAGACAAATGAAATAGATCTCCCTGATAAACTTTAATCACTAGAAATAAAAAAAACTACTATTGAACAAACATGTTTCTTAGGCTGCTGTCACTTTAAGAGCGAAATGCACTGATCTAATATACTGATACATATGCACTTTCTTTCTCAACCATTTATGTTCATGTAATAGTTAAACGACTGTATTTTTTAGGGACGTTAACGGGTGTTTTTTTGACACGAGTGTTTTTTTTTACAAATAAGTGTGTGTATTTGGCTGTTCAAGCGCCACTTAGGTACTAAAAAGAAATCTAGGTGCATTTTTACGTATAAACAAAATTGTAAGTAGCGTATTTCAAGGTTTAACTGGTTTTTGTAGCAGAATATTCTTTTGCACTCTGGATCCAGCGCGTTTGCTTTCGTCCCTGTCTGAATTAAGATGCGTGCCCCAGTCGTAGTTGAATTTTCCCCACAGATTGTAAGGCCATTAAATAACCACTGAAAGCATAAATTCAGCTTCAGTGGACAAGGTAATGGCTCATAAGATGAAATGAGCGATCGAAGACCCAGATGAGCGGTTTCCTTGAGGAGGAGTGGAAGGATTACTTCACTATTGCGTGATGGTCATTGACCGCTCACTGTTGGAGCGTCTGCTGGCATTGAGGATGTGGATTTGGGCACGAAAATCTGCCAGTCAGAGCTGGATAATGGCTTTTCAATGCCGAACATGTGGGGTGCCTTTTGAGTGGTGACACCAGTCGTTCATCAATCACACTAACCGCACATGAGCATTTTCATTCATCATTTAAGGCATCAGCCATTTTGATTTCTTAAATAAAGCCACACAAATAAATGGCAAAATACGCTCTGATTGATGTTTGACAATTATAATAGTTCCCGCTGAAACATATAGCCAAGCGTCAGGTGTTTCCTGGGAGGGTTTGCACACTTTCTTGGGAAGCAAGCTATTGCGTAATGTTGGTTTCTCAGAAATGGACAATTATACCCTGCTTGCTGGATACAGTTATCAGCGTAGTGCAAGATTACTAGTTTTTAGCATTTAACATTTTTCTGAGCTCTTTTGAACTGTATATTTATCAAAGAATCCTGAAAAAAATATATCACAGTTTCCTCAAAATATCAACTGCTTTCAATGTTGATAATAATAAGCATTTTAGAATGATTTCTGAAGGATCATGTGACACTGAAGACTGGAGTACACTCTAAAAAATGCTGGGTTGTTTCAACCCAAATTTGGGTCAAATATGGACAAACCCAAATGTTGGGTTTTATTTAAAATTTTAATCCCAACTTCAACTTTCACTTTCAACTGTACATTTTTGAATTGCATTTTTAACCCAACATTTGGGTTTGTCTATATTTGACCCAAATTTGGGTTGAAACAACCCAGCATTTTTAGAGTGTAATGATGCTGAAAATTCAGCTTTGCATCACAGGAATAAATTATTTTTTTAAATAAATAAATGATTATTTTAAATTGAAATAATATTTCACAATAGAGGGAATGTATTTGACGTCACTTTCCCACCGGAACAACCCCCTTAGCCTGACTGAGTGGCAAAAGATCTGATGCGTGACTGGATTTAATAGGAGAAACTGTGAAAATGCGACTATAACAAACAATTTTATCAATTTAAACTAAATGTTGGACTCAATATAATGTTCTTTACAACTTACTAAAGGTCCAGTGATCCATGGATATTGACATGCAGCCAGGAATCGTGTTGCCTGACATTTATGTTTGCCTGATTTCGACATTGGGGAAATAAAAGCAATATAGATGGTAAACATAAAGCAAATTTGCCTGTGAACGCTTTATATAAATACAATATAGGTTGGTCTAAATCAGAGTGATCACTTATATCAGTGTTATATAGATTAGCCTATATCATCATCATTTTTTTTGGTCAAAACTCTTTCGAAGTGGCTTCTTTCAGAAATATTTAAATATTTAAAAATATTTAACCCCAAACTTTTGAACTTTTTTGAGCCAAGAAATTTGGTTTGTCAGGCTTGAAATTGTTGTACCTTTAGATAAGATATTGGGACTATCGTAGTGATCGAATGGTCACAACACGTGAACACGTAGCGCGAGCACTGCCCTGTGTCCTCGCGTTATGACAAAAAGCTCTACATTGTGTCCGATGGGCATCATGGAAGCACTTACGCTGGATCTTCCCGATGGCTTTGCCCAGAGCACCTGATCCCCTCAGGTAATTGTATTGCTGCTGTCTGCCTCTTTAAATATAGACTCTTTTAATTGCGGTAGACAGCAGGGGGTTCTGGAGGATGGGACACTATTCCCCACACACACCCACACACTGTCTCTTATGTAGGAAGCTGATTGTAGAGGATTTAAGTGAAGCTCAGCGTGGTTTACTTTGAAAACCAGAGGAACATTGAGTTTCGTTTAGGGAGCTCTTGAACCTCAGATCTCATCTAGTGGACCAGGAGAGTGTGTTTGGTAGAGGTGGGCTCGATATGATTCAGTACACCAAGTGTATTTCACGCCCTGAGTTTCTAATCCTGCTAATACAATGCTGATGCAATAAAGCAGAAGTAAAACAAACCTCCCTTTCAGAGCGTTTTGTCGAGGGTGTGGTGTTTTATTGTAGTACTGTGGTAAATCTCGGTAAACTAATGTGCCGTCATCTGTTTTGGGGTTCATTAGGATTTGCTCCTTATATGTTTGACTGACAGGATTTATGTGACATTTATGTAGCCCCACGGTGATTTGGAAACATTGTTTGTTTGAGCATCCCAATACTCTCAAAAAAAGGAACAAAAGCAGTCACTAGGGCTGTACCTTTTCAAAAGGGAAAACTTTTGTCCATTTTAGGTACTAATATGTACATTTTAGGTGCTACTATGGTCATTTTAGGTGCTAATATGGTACATTTTAGGTGCTATGATGGACATTGTAGGTGCTAATATGTACATTTAGGTGCTAATATGGACATTTTAGGTACTAATATGTACATTTTAGGTGCTAATATGGACATTTAGGTGCTAATATGTACATTTTAGGTGCTATTATGGAAATTTTAGGTGCTAATATGGACATTTTAGGTGCTAATACAGACATTTAGGTGCTGATATGTACATTTTAGGCGCTAGTATGTACATTTTTAGGTGCCTATATGTACATTTTAGGTGCTATTATGTACATTTTAGGTGCTAATACGGACATTTAGGTGCTATTATGTAAATTTTAGGCGCTATTATGTACATTTTAGGTGCTAATATATACATTTTTGGTGCTATTATGTACATTTTAGGTGCTAATACGGACATTTTAGGTGCTATTATTTACATTTTAGGTGCTATCATGTACATTTTAGGTGCTAATATGTACATTTTAGGTGCTATTATGTAACATTTAAGGTACCAATATACACCCTTTAGGTACTTTTTAAAAGGTACAGCCCCAGTGACAGCTTTTGTCCCTTTTTTTCTGAGAGTGAACCAGCTCAATACAGAAATGTTGGCTCCACCAATGACACCAGTTTGGAGTGAGATCTGTTTGGTCAGATGTTAAACGAGTTGGTCTGTACCAATAACTAAAACATTAACTTATGATCTGTTAAACATTATATGTATTGGATACAGGTGGATCAGGGGTCTTGTGTAGGCCTAAAGGGGTTTATTTTGTGATAACAGGCTGCACATTTGTCCCACTTAATACGCAGCAACTTACCAAATCAAAAAAAGAAATTTCCGGTGTTTGTCAGGAGTTAGTAAGAAGCAATAAAGCATACGAGACATGAGTTGCAAACTTCACCCATCTGGTTTACTCTTTCACTTCCGTTCTCTCACACATTACATCATTACACACTTCAAAATAGTAGTCGCAATATAATTCACAAAATGGACAGAATGCCTGACTGGAATTATATCACATGAGAAAGAGCGCACAGTTATATTGCAAAAGACATTCACATCGCAAATGTGACCACAGAATGCCGCTATTGGCCAATCAGAATCAGTTATTTCAGTTTTTAATGACTGTATTGACGTGTCATCAGTTAAATTCAGGATTTAGCATTAAGCTTTGTATTAGTAGCAAACCTGTAGTGTTTTCGAATTACCATGCTTTCCGCCCTCATATCCCCTGAGACGAGAGATTTATCTAGAAAAATCCTCAGAAGACGCAAAAAATCGTCCTTTTGCATCATTGTCCAGAGGTTTAAGACTACAGTCAGTAGTAGGTCTGTCCCGCATGTCCTCAACCCGCCCATAGTGGGCGATCTCACTCACAGAATGAACACATAGTGTCGGCCATCTTTGTTTGGAAGCTAAGCTAGCAGGCTCTTGTTCTGTGGAGAAAGCCGAATAGCATCCTTTTTTCCCGAACATGTGCGGCCATTCGATGTCCGGGATTCAGCTTTCGCCATTCATTGTTTACATGCACAGCTTTTGTTTCAATCTAACTGAATTAATTTCATTGGCGAATCTGAATGTAGTGTTTACATGAACGCTAAACAAGTGATCGGTTGATGTGCGTTTTAACATTGCGAGAAAATTCTCGCTCCTCCGTGAAAGATACGAGACCGGTGCGTCTCATAGGTGTCGACTCATCGGTAATCACGCCACCGGTCTCGCGCGTTCTCCCGCGGCCCTCACTCGTCCCGCTCGCCAGAGTAAACACAACGAATGGCGACTGTTAGAATGTAAAAGCCGAATCCCGAACATTTGGGCGATCTCGAAACACATTTTCGGGCAGACTCATCACTCAGTAGCCTGAGACTTGTTGTTTAACTACTGCGCAGTTACCGGTAGGCGTGGCCTCCTCAGGGCAGCGAAGCAAGTGCATTCTGGGAGTTGTTGTCTTTCACCCACATAAGCCAAAAATAAGTTTTCTGGCTTTTCTCAGTCTAGAAAGCTCCAAATTCAAAAATAATTAGGGCTGTCAACTTTAGTCGTTTAGTCGACTAAACGGTCGAATGCCGTCTTGGTCAACTGACATTCTTATTGGTCGACCAGTCGCATTTTTTTTTTTTGCTGTAATCATTTAGGTAGAACCTTACTTGTTCTGGCTTTAGTTCGAAATCTAAATCTTTTGTCTGGCTACATTTTAAAACTAAGACTACAAGACTGTGGAGGTAGGCGACCGCGACGCTCTATTATGAGCGCGCACATCACGCGTCTACATTTGAAATTCGAACTTAGCGCGCAAAAGACGTGAGCAGCCCTTTTAACGGCTTAATCATGATTGTGATTTCTTAATTTGTTTTCATTTTTTTATTTGTACACTTGATGCATTTGAAAATAGCCTATATAATGTAACAAAATGAAAATAAACTTACATGCCTTGCAGCCTTCCTACAGCACAGCCTATTTTAGATTGTTTTTAGGCTTTTTTTTCCCTTTTTTTTAACGCCTAGTTCGGCTGGACAAAAGTTAACCCATAGCTTTGTAAATAAAGAAGAATATAGCCTGTTTAACGAGATCTTTTGTTAAGATTTTGCATTATGTGGCAGATAGCAGTTATATTTTTGTAGCGCTAGGTGTAATCAGGTGCGCGATTGTGAATAGGACAGAGCTCCTCTTTTTGCAGTTAAAAAAAATCACTTAATTATCAATAAATTGTATTATTATTATAGTTGTATTTATTTTTGATGTTTTTTGTTGTTGTTTTATAAATGCTCTATGACAATTGTTTAAAAAATGTTAAATCAAAACATCCGTTTTTTTGTGTCGACTAATCGTTGCGCAGAACAAGACTTTGGCTGAAGGATTTCTTTGGTTGACTACAGCCCTAAAAATAATTTCACATTTCTTCTACATAAATGACCCATTTTATATACATAAACACAATATCTTTTTAGCACACATTTTCAGGTTTCATTCTTTCTTCTTTTTTTAGCATTTTACCCAAATATTGATCATTTCCCTCAACGAATCATTTAAAGCAGTTCAACTGAGTTCGCTTTATTCACCAAGTTTGGTATCCATGAGCTGAGCCTTGCATTCATACATGCATACATAAAACGAGACTAGAGAGAAAAAAATGAAATAAGAACAAAAATAAAAACTAAATGCTTGACCCACAGTTTATGTGCACAGTGTGTGCATGGATGGAGGCGTAGTAAACACACTAGGTCCCGCTCTATATACTGTACTGTCAACAAGATTTAATCTGATGTCTTCCTCCCGCACATTCTTTTACGGAGACTCTGGCAGTTAAATAGTCTCACAAACACAGCCCGGGGGTCTAAACAGCTTCAGCATTGCAGGAAATGCCACACGGATATTCTCCAGGGATAGAGTTCACCTTGTATAACACACCGCACACACCAGCTTACAGAGTTATTAGATTGAAAGCATCCCGGTCCAACAGATCCTGCCAGACTGCAGGGGAAGGTGCCGTTTGCTCTGGAGTGAGAATCGAGGACAGCGGTTTGGCGTATACAGACGTGTGGAGCAACATGCACACTTGCAAACACTCGTGTGACTCTGGCAGACTGCCGGTGAGTGCATCCTATAGTATGCCAGTAAATTATTTGGAAGATTTTCCTTTTTTAACATTTGGTCATTCGTTTTTCTTTGTTATGACCATTGTATGCATTTGGGATGCATATATCAGTGGTGCATGAGCGCGTAGAAATTGTGGCAGGAAATTGTGTGGATTGTTTGGATGAAGATGAGTGGAGGGAAGAGTTTAAACATGTTACAGTAAGGGGTGAGCGGGCCGGGCCGGACTGGGTATGGGACGGATATGTTCATGTTTCCTAATCCCATGCTCTGGTTTTCCATGCTTGGAAAATTGAATCTATACCATGGTATTATTGCTGTTCTTCATGCTATTCTTCAAAGTACCATGTGAATAACATATATGATTATGGTAGTCATTCAGTACCATGATATTACTGTTTTATTTAACTTTTATCATGGTATATTAATGGTTTTCTTTTTTAATTGTGAACATTGTATTTAACTCATTTTCCCTTCCATTCTCATCACCATAATTAAAATACAATTTCTTGTAATTTCTATAATGAAAAAAATATATAGTTCTTAAATTGTAGAAGTATTAATACATAATTTTTGTTTGTTGAATGGCTTATTTGTAATTTGCATAAATAACAGTATTTAATAATGACAAAACTACTTTATTACTAAATTGAGAATGGCAAAAAAAAGAAAATCTGGTGAAATTTGGTCTTCTAAGTGCATTATGGTTATGAAACTTTAGGAGAAAATGTAGTGTTAAGGCAAAAAAATGTATATGCCGTTTTTTAATTGAATTTTATATTTTCTTATATGTATATAAGATATTCATATTATATTTTATTGTGTGTGTGTGTATATATATATATATATATATATATATAATATATATATATATATATAGAACATTTAGAATAAATCATTCACATCAATATATATATATATATATATATATATATATATATATATATATAATTTTTTTTCACACAGTATGTGTATATATATATATAATTGAACATTTAGAATAACTCATTCACATCAATATTTTATATATATATATAGTATATATAGTATATATATATAGTATATGTTTGTATGTGTGTAATTTTATATTTTAGTCTTTTTATATTTTATTTTATTTAGCATTTTAAAAATAATTGTTGGCTAATGATATAATGTTAAAGTAGTTCATATACATAGATTTGTATATTTTCATATATTCATATATGAAAGTTTGACACTTGATCTAACTTTTAAACAATCAAACTAAAATGCTTTGTATTTTTTTGTCTCTTATTAGTTTTATTTTTCGCCTGAAATCTAATCTGGACTTGTTTTGTAAGATACTATTGCTTTCCTCGCTAAGAGAAATCAACTATAACAGAGAAATCGAAAATAGCGTTCCCTCTCTTTTCACTTCCTTCTAGACTCTCTCTCTCTCTTCTCTGCCTCTCCCCCTCCCTCTTTCCTGTATGTCTGTTTCTCCTCCTATTCCTCCCCTAAAGCTATGGATAGCAGTGTTGCGTCACAGAGTTGGGCTTGAGACGGCTCTCAGCGCACTTGACAGAGTTTGAGTAGATTGCGCGCAGCTGCTGGTGAGTTTTCTCCTGTCTTCATTACATATGTCTCTGGTTAGACAGCAGATGGGTAGACATTATGCTTCCTATGGATTTTTCTTTCTTAAATGTCCATTTAATGTCATTTGGGTTATTATTAATGTGAATGAATTATCTTTTAGCTTTACATGATGAACTATGCAAGTTGTTGTCGCTAATTGGGTTTAAGCAGGGCGAAATTTACCAGATTTCACTATTGCAGTGATTTGTGAAATTGGAGTGTTTGTTTTCATTTGTTTTTTATAATAAACCAACTTGAGATATACTATTAGCTAAAGTCCATGGTACTTTTTTGGTCTTATCTCTGACATCAATTCTGAAATCAGTCTAAAAATACCCACATTTTAAATAAGATTCTTGATTCTTTTGTGATAATGGTGGCTGTATTCCAGGTGTGGGTGTGTACATGCACATTTGGTTTTGCTGATGCTACATGTTGAAACACACACTGAGTGGAATGTTTCTTGCGAAAAAGTGAAGTTAGTTGGTTTCCATTGCTCCTTTAGTATGGATTGTCCTTCGGTCATAAAACATAGGTTCTTTAATGGCATTGAAGGTTCCATTGAACCTTTTATTGAAGGTTCTTTAGATTGTTCAAAAGTTCTTCACACTAAGAAAATAATGGTTCTTTTAAGAAATGATCACTGAAGCTTCTTGAGGAATCAAAATGGTTCTGTGACATCACCTTTTTTTTAAGAGTATCGCCCATTTTTCTTAAGCTCTTGCCGTTTAAAATTGCAACCAACGTTTTTTATTTAAAACTGAAATAACGAGGATCTGCCTTGCAGAACTTTCAGCTCGATTTAGGACACTCTAATGTGTGGAAAACTACTGGTGGAAAGCAATTTGGAGAGGAGAGAACCAAAATAAGTCTGTTTTGTGCTAATAGCTTTTATTTTAATGGACACGAGATCTTGTGAGTTGGCAAATTCTATTGGCCTGGTGTGAACTTTGCTTTTTCGAGGGAAGTGATTGTGCAGAGCTTGTGCGTGAACCACAGGTTTAGCCTAGTTCAAAAAGGCTTTCTCAGTATTACTCACTCAAGGAAGTTTTAGTCCTGCATGGTGACCAAATAGGCCTTTCATGTTCTCTGTGTGTAAGCATGGAAATCCCACAGCACTTCACAGACATTTGTCATCAGCTTTCGTGAAAGGGCTGGTCAGCCAGACGGTTTGTGGCTGGTCTTTTGTGGTCCGTGTTTGACTCAAACTATGACACAACAACAGGGACGGCTACGCTCTTTCGGCTTCATCTGCTCGGCTGTTAAAGCTGCAGGTTAATTCTGGAAGATTTTATTTAGCATGAATGCTCAAGATAAATCTCCTAAAATGAGGGATCAGCCGTTGGCAGCCTCCATATTGGAACTTGATTTGTTAGAATGGAGATGTTTGGATTAGATTAACCAGGGGCCTATACCATCAAGCCGGTTTCAGGTGGCTAGCCAGATATGTTTCAGTTTAGTTTGTGCCAATCCTGGGTTTTAGGCACCATGAAAGTGGTTTGGCTTTTAGCAGTGTTCATCGCCATAGTAACTTGCGCTTCACGGCTAACCTGGTCCAGGGCAGGTTATGTTCCAGGTAAGAGGTTGCAAACCGAACTTGGACCAATCAGCTGTGAGCAAAGTGACATGTCTGACGTGATAAAAGTCACTCCACCTGTTTCTACTCCAAATTAAACACATAAATTTATTTTAAAAGACAAAATCATGGCTTTTAATAAATAAATTTGTATGATTTAGAATTTTTTCTGTAAATATTATTCCCTTAAAAGATCTCACATACAATTTCAGTTCATCAATTTTTATTACGCAGATTTTAAATGAATACGTATATAAAGGTAATATAAATGCCATTTAGAATCAATAAATGAAGCTATAATCGGACTACATGTGAGCTTAAATGTGATTCTGAACTGGACGAGTGGTCAGAAATTAGTTTTACTTTCTGCACGAACCTTTGTAGGTTTGTAACAAATTGCGACCATGATCATTGTCTAAAACTCAAACGCTCTAGTTGTAGCTTAGACCTGAAGAGTTTGGTTTGTGTTGTCGACTTGTCAAGAAGACAATGTTTTCTGCACTGTAAAGGCAAATCCACTTTTACAGTCGCACTGAGAATTGATGCAGTAAAACTGTCACCATCATTACTGGTCATTGTCACTTAAGTGCTGAGGAAGAACTGAAGCTGAAATTCAGATATGTGCATTTCCTTTGACATATGTTGTAAGTGGTAGACCAATCACAACAGACTGGGCCATCTGAGCTTGACCAATCAGAGCAGAGCAGACTCTTGGAAAGGAGGACTTTAGAGAGATCAAATCATTTTTCAGATGCTGAGAAAATACGTGATGCTATACTGAAAATGAAAGTGTTTTTTGGCCTTGGATCCATGTTAACCTATTGTAGGACACCTCCAAAACAAAATTAGGAAAATATGGGCTTTTTAACAAATTAGACTTGTAAAGTGTTACAGTTCACCTGAAATAAAAAATCTGTAGTCATCCACCTTTGTATTTCCAAAACTGTGTGACTTTCTGTTGAGGAAATAATACATTTTGATGAATATCCTAGATGGTTTATGTTTACTAGATGGTAGAATGAATGCTTTTTTTGAAACCGGGCTAGTAAAATGTCAAAAAGGTCATAAAATGATAAAAATAGTCTATAATATGACAGTTTTCTGCTTGCTAAATGTCATAATCCTTCAGTAGGACCTCAATCTTGTGTCCTAAAAAGGGTAAATTTAGACCGCGGTCACTGTATTCGAACATGCATCTGGGCCACTGGTGTTGTAATGCGTTCTTTCCTTTTTAATTGTTCCGGATGTCCACTGACCCAAAGCTGTGACCCATCAGTCACTAGCCCCTGTCAGCATACTTGGGTGACTTCTCATATTTCCTTGATTTAGACCAGTTTTATCTCTTTTAGAGACATAACTCCATGCCTGTGTTTGGAATATCACTACTCGATGAATACTGCACACTGTATTTGAAACAAATTATGTAATCATAAATGCTTCAAACTTTAGTATACTCATCACTTTGAATGTTTAATTTAATAGGGTAGTGTCCAGCTATTAACTTGGGATAAGTTATTTTTAATTTTTCTCAAGTTACATGCATACATTTTCTAATATGCTGATTTGCTGCTCAAGAAACATTTATTTTTTTCAGGATTGTTTGATGAATTGAAAGTCATATCAAATACTATATGTGACTGCTATAATTTTTACTATTTTTCATGAATAGAAAGTTAAAAAGAACAGCAAATCTTACTCACCTTTAACTTTTGCACTGTATAATATGCACTTTTACCATTTGTGGTTGGATTGTCCATGCATATTGACATAAATATTGCAGAAATGATAAGAGCGTACAGTTATACTTTTCCATACATAGCCTAGCCTTAGAAACAGGGCTGGTTGAGGCTAGATTCTCTGTTGATGTGTTTTAAAAGGATACTCCATTTTTTTGGAAATAAGCTCATTTTACAACTCCCACAGAGTTAAACTGTTGAGTTTTACCATTTTCGAATCCATTCAGCCGATTTTCTGATATTTAGAAGAATATCAGTAAGCAGACGAGTTTCTGGTCTCATTGACTTTCATAGTAGGAAAAAATATATACTGTGGAAGTCAATGGATACAGAAAACTTAGTGGCGTATTGCATTCACTTGAAGAGAAAAAATCTACTCTGTTTTTCTGAATTAACGAGTTAATTTTTCATGAGAAAAAAAAATTTTTTTGCTCTGTTTTTCTGAATTAATGAGTTAATTTTTCATGAGAACATTTTTTTTGCTCTGTTTTTCTGAATTAACGAGTTAATTTTTCATGAGAAAAAACATTTTTTTTGCTCTGTTTTTCTGAATTAATGAGTTAATTTTTCATGAGAAAAAAAGTTTTTGCTCTGTTTTTCTGAATTAACAAGTTAATTTTTCATGAGAAATTTTTTTTGCTCTGTTTTTCTGAATTAATGAGTTAATTTTTCATGGAAATTTTTTTTGCTCTGTTTTTCTGAATTAATGAGTTAATTTTACATGGAAATTTTTTTGCTCCGTTTTTCTGAATGAAAAATTTTTCTTATGAAAAATTAAGTCGTTAATTCAGAAAAACAGAGCAAAATCTAAATATCAGAAAAATCGGCTGAATGGATTCGAAAATGGTAAAACCAACTGTTTAACTCTGGGAGAGTTAAAAATGAATAAAATGAGCCGATTTCCAAAAAAAGTGGAGTATCCCTTTAAGTTCTTCTGGTGCCTTTGGATCATTTTCACTTGCATTGAAATTCTGGAAAAGTTTGCCTGTAGACATTTGTATTTCGGTTTGGAGGTATAAGAGATTATGTAAGAAGGTTTGGAGTGGATGAAATTATTCCTAATTATAGAAGCTTAAATCCACGTGGACTCACAGTTTGTTCAAAAGAATTGCAATAATGTGGCTTTCTGTTTTTAGCCCTAGTTTAAGAGAACTCAAGGGAAAACAAATCGTGGTGAACCAAGCTAATATAACACCGCTCTGGTTTGCGTAAATGCCTTTTTATTTTTTAATCTATTTTATTTGAATGTGTACTTTATGAGCCAGACGCTTGTTTTGGACAGAGGAGACTGGTACTGAAAACCAATGCAAACTGCAACGGCTCTGATTTCACTTCCTTCATTGGTTGTTTTTTCTATGCGCACAGAAGCAAAGTCGTCAGAAGATGTTTGGCTGGTGCTTCAGTTGCGCAATTGCTCATTCACGTAATTGCTAAACCACACCATGTGTCTGGGTGTAGTTTGCAAACTAAAGCACTTATATCATAAAAGACAGGTTAGATGCAGTGACACGATGCTGTGTCATTATCCATGCTTATTTTTTATATGGATTTATTATATAATTTTAATTTATTTGTCTGTTTGTAACTTTTATTTTATCTCTTTTAATCATAATGTCCTTGTGACACAAAATTTCATAAAAAATTTAGCTATGCTTCAAGTTCACTTTCACATAGTTTTGTATAAATGGAAAATAAACTAACAGCTGTAGCAAAACTCCTACTCTAAATGGTTAGATTAGTGTTGTTAACTCTTTTCTGGATGACTGTATCTTGACACATAACTGTATTTGGGTTGAACTCAAGAGGGATATGAATCAGCGTTTAATGAGTCTGAATGTATGTTTTGATCTGTTGTGTTTAAGTGACTGCGTGTCAATGTTTATAGACGTCATAAGCGTCAGATGGGAAATTCACAGATGCGCAGAGTGTGAATCAAGACATTTAAGGCTGTTTAGTGATTCAGACCGTTTTCTCACACTGATCGCACCATGATCCTGTCAGGGTTGGGCTGCTTTTAAGCCTGTTTTTAATCATCAGACTTTGTGTGGTTAAGAATAGTTCTGTTTACTTAGGGTTTTCATTAAAATTGAAAAACATGACTGAGGGTGTGTTCACACTTGTGGGCCGATTCAGGGCCGATGCTGATACCAATTATTACAGATCAAATTGACCAATAACCGATATTTTGAAATGTGTGTATGTGTGTGTGTGTATATATATATATATATATATATGTATGTGTGTATGTGTGTATACGTATATATATATATATAGATATAGACGATTATCACGATTGTTAATTGTCGATAATACATTTAATCGATAAAACTTATCGAATCATTCGATTAAGCATGCCCGTGCATGTTCAAGCCTATGGTTCAAGCGCGTGCTGCTCAACCGCGAAACGTAAGCGAGCGCGCCGGAGTTAAGTTTGGGACTATTTTACACCAACATGACAATAAGTTGGCGTATGCATTCGCAGCCTTTTGTTTTGTGCAAATGTAAGTTGTAGAAGTTTACTTTGTGTTACACCTATCTATATCTGCTTCATCTCATTGTATGTATTTGGTTCAGATTTGACACTAATAAAGTATGATAATCTTTATGCGCCTGTCAAACATTAATGCACATAATAATGACTATTGGGACTGTCATATTACATTACATTATAAAGAAAACAATATTGTAATGAAACTTTGTGAATTATTTGGTTTGAGTTGCCGTGTCACGTTGTTCAAGGGAAGAGCGCATCCACAACATGAGTCTTTCTGAATGGCAAGTAATTATTTTCAAGTTCACTTGTGCATTCACGTCATTTTGTGCAGATATAAACCGTAATATTATGTTTATTTTGTATATATCTGATTAATCTCATAGGATGCGTTTCTTTGAGTTAATAACGCGCTCGCAAAGTGCTCAAATGGTTATGCATACAGCGCGCCGCTCAAGCAGAATGCACAAACTAATAATAACGATGGTTAATTTGTGACTGTCATATTACATAACATGAGAACACTATTTTATTAATTCGTTGTGAAATCATTGGGTTTAGTTGCCATTTTCAGTGCATTGTTCTAGGAAGAGCACGTCCACAACAGTCAAGTGCATCTGAGGCGGTTGGTGACACGTCATAGCCTATAGTCGTTTTATTCGATTAATAAATAATTAACTTAATTATCAATCACATCGAAACATTTTACAATCCCACCAGCCCTTTATTTAGATAAAAAACATTCTCATTAATTAGGTGAGGAACATAGCGTTTTGAGCAGCATTTGCAGACCCTGTTCTGCTGTTGACCATATGCCACTGCAGCGACGCATATTGCAGTATTAAGGCTAACGATTAATCGAATTAATTGATCATTAATTTGAACGACGATCAATCCTGGGAATTTGTGAAAATTGACATCCCTAATATATATATATGGCATATACATTTCTGATGCCGATAACCATAAAAATGCTAAATATCGGTACCGATCATCGGCCAGGCCGAATAATCGAATTGACCCCTATTCATAACCTGATTGGACGGCTTTTGTTTCATATATTTCACAATGGAACTTGTCAAACATCCCAAACAATGCTGTATGCTGTGCTAAATGTGCCCGCTGTATGCATAATTGATATCGGTTTTATAGGAACCCTGCCACTAACCTGGCATCTTCTTCAAAAGCATTGATTATATCAACCTGGTTCAGATTCAACCCACTTTTGCCATTTTTAAATGCAAAATGCATCGAAAGGTCAATAAAGTGTCATTAGGTGTGGTATCTGAGGTTGAAATTATGTCAGTACATGTGAAATGTTTCATAATCTATTGCACTGCAATGATGATTCAGTGATTTCGTTAGAATCTGAAGCTGTTGTCAGGAAGTTTCAGGTTCTCGTTCGGCCTTGGTCGCAGACTCAAACTCATGCCCCCCACGTGAGCACCACAGCTCGATGATAGTCATGAATCCAGATTTACGTCTCATATAGTCAGGGTGAGAAAAGGGAAATCTGTAGAAAGCTTTTTGAAAAGCGTGTTGTTTTTGATGTTACCTTCACTAACTAACTTAAAATACGCTTATGCAATATCAGCTGATTTCAGGTAGTGTATAAAAATATGCACAATCATATGATCGTGTGAAGCGTTTGCATGCCTATGCAATGTTTGTGTTGCACAGGTGTGCTTTTTTACAAGTTTTTCCCTTTGAGTTTTATTTGATGTTGCTCAATTTTGTAATGTCCCTCTGTTTGAGTTTCAGCATATCCTGTTACCCAGTTTAGAGTTCCTAGTTGAACAAGCTATTTTTTTTTGTAAATTAGGAGTTAACTTTTAACAACTGTATATTCATTTAAAATATACATGTCTTTAACTTTTAGGACAACAGAACAAACCTATTGATGACTTGTTGCACTGCACAAATTGTCCAATTAAAAGCTATCTAGAATGAGAATGTCTCTCCCTTTTCAATCTATATGTGTGCTATGATATAACTAAGGACTATTTAAAGAAACATATATAAAACAATCTAATAATACATTTTATTTTTACAATAAATTCAGTATTTATTTGGCAAAAAAACATTGTGGACCTGCAGATATTAAAACATTTTGGTGCAGTAATTGTGACAACTGGGATTTAGCATAGTTGTCATCATGCTATGTTGATACTAGACAAAATATAAAAAATGATGTATAATAAAAGTAGTTTATAACACGGTTCATTGTTGCTCGCACATAATTTCATTCGCCCTTCCAAAAGGCGAGGGCAAATTTCCATGAACGGAGAGATTAAACACTGACATGATTATCTGTATGTGAAAGAGGGATGAAAATGTACATTATATAAGACCGAGCGAAGCTGTTCAGTTAAAGGGAACAGGTGCTCAGTTTTGTTGCAGATGGTTTAATCCTGCACTAAAGGACACTTCACTTGACATTTGACCTGAAACTCTTCACACTGTCTGCAAGGCACATATAGAGCCAGAAAACCTGTTCACCATGAGTCCCTTCACTCCAGGTCAACTTTGCAGATTGATGCTGATGAAATTGATGATTTTCATTAATGAAAAGCTTTTGCAAATCAAGGCATTAATTGCTTGAAAAGATTATTGATGGAGAAATGAGGGCATGAAATTATTAAAGCCCACATAATGTCATAATCCTCAGATGAATGCGCTCTGATAAATGGGGATGGAGGCTGTCTATCGTTTTATCTGTCGTAATAAGGAAAGAAACACATTTCCGGTTACAAGTACTTAGATTTTTGGTTGTTTTGTTCAAGGTGTTTGTTAAATGAAAAAAATTTAACCAACGATTTAAAAAATAAATGCATTTTGTGGGAGAACATTGTTTTGGTTGTGCTTTGTAGCTAAGTTAGACTATAAGACTGCGGCACTTCAACACACGTGGTTTTTTTTTCCAAACGGACATGACATGAGGGCGTGGCAGCATCGACGAGTCCATTTTTTAATTCAAAGTTCGAGTTTGTGAATTAATTTCGATTAAAATCGAAATTGTGACACCCTTAATCTGAACGAATGTAGCCCTAAAAACGACCTGTCAAGCCCTCCAGTTTTCGCCTTTAAAAAGCCAGGCTAATGTTGATTCTGGTTTTATTACGAGCTCTATCTGTGTTCTCTTTTTGCCAGCAGACTCTCCTCTGTTCGATGTTTGTTTTAAACTGGTGATTCTCCGGAGGTTGGAGATTGAACTGCTCTATGTCAACCTAACATATGGCACTCACACATCAAAGGAGCTGGAGCAACTTTACTCTATTTATCGAGAATGATGAAACACACATGGGCGAGTGACATGTACGCGATTTCCCACGAACGTCTATTCATCCCAAGACTAAAATGTAAACACTTATAAGCTTACCATTGTGAATCAGGGTAAGACAAAACACGTTTAAGAAGGATTCATAATCTATTGATGTATAGTTTTGGCCAAAAAAGTTACATATTGTACCTTTATCTAAGTACATTTTTGTTTTTGTTGTGAGTGTGCACATGTAATGGCTAAGAATGGTGCCACATGTCCCTAAATTCGATAAGCCCCTCTGGACACTTGTGTGTGTGTTCACAGCTGTCTGTTTCTCTCTGCTGTTCGCTTACATTCACCTCCACACTCTAAACACATCGCCCCTTCCTGAGGCCCATGGGTAATCCAGCACAACTTCAAAATCGGACAGCCTACACACACACACACACACACACACACACACACTCACACACACACACACACACACACATACACACATTCAGCTGTCCTCTGCTTTGATCCCTGGCTGAGGGTCCTTTAATTGCCCAACTGTTTGGTCAGCACATAGCATGCTTGAAGTTTCTCGATTAAGCCGTTTCAGAAAGACTCAATTGTGCGTGTTTGTGAAGCAAATTTCAAATTTAATATCCATTTTTCATAATGTACATAATTATTATTGTTTGTAATGCCTACTGTACATTCGCTTATAACATTTAAATTGGCTTCTCAAGTCATTATTTTAGGTTTATTTTATTTTTTTATTTAGATTTTATTAGAAAGGGTGTAAGTATTATAAAGGTGTGCTCCATATGCGCAAGGTTGTTCCGAACAATCAACCACATGATTCTGCCTACTAAGATAACAACATTTTAGCTTAATTCCCAGAATTCACCTTAACCCATTAAAAAAACAAGTACATTTGTGGACTGAGAAGTATCCAATGTAGTACAGAACATCATTGTGTATTTTACAGGGTCATATTTAAAAAAAAAAAAAAAAAAAAAAAAATATATATATATATATATATATATATATATATATATATATATATATATATATAATTTATTGAAATCACTGTTATTTTTACTATTCATTATATAGGCGACTATTATGATATTTGTTCATATTTTGAATTAACTTTTATTTTTATATAAATTCATTTTAGTTTACATTTGAGCAATTTTATGTTTTTGTCATTTTTGTAATTTTCTATATTTCTATTTGGCTTTGGTAATTTTAGTAATTTATTTTATTTTAGAACAAATAAACGTATTTATTTTAACTGGTTGGCAAAACAAGATGTCTAATTTTCACTTAAGTTTTTAAAGTTTAAGTTAATCATCTAATATTTACATTTATAAGATTATATTTTTTTACATTCAGCCTTTATTTAAATTTCCAAAAATTACAGATTAAATTTTTTATATAACATTATATATATATATATATATATATATATATATATATGACATACATATTATATATATATGATGAACTTATAAATATTATTGCTAACTAGTTCTGATGTATAATATTGCTAACTAGATATGCTATTTTAGAAGGAACTTTCACCTCTCTCCTCATCACTAAACGGGTGTGAATACATGATCGCGCACCTCATGCCACTGCCCCGGGGTTAGGTTCACACTCTCAGCCAATCCGTAAATGGTGATGAGTCCTGTTCTCCTTCAGACAAATGTGCCGTAACTCGTCAGAGAACATTAGTCCCTACTGGTGATTCAGCTCGGCTCTCCAAACTCCTCACAGCACTGAAAAAGCTGTCCGTTGTCATAGCAGCGGCTCATGACAAACACACAATTACGTGAGTATACAGGCTGTTCTGTTGACCTCTGTGCAGGAAGTTTTAAAGAGGAATGACCTGTCGTCTTTTCTCTCATAATCAGTCATAATCCCCACTATAAAAAATCAAATGTGCTTTAGTTATTGTGTGCGTGCATTTGTATTAGTGCTGTCAAATCGATTAATCTTGATTAGTTTGTTTACATAATGTGTACAGTATATTATTAAATTTATGTATATATATCATATACATGTCTGTGCGTGTCTGTACTGTATACACACAGACATAAAATACACACATATGTACATATACACACACACACACACATACATATAATCTAAATTTAATAATAAATATAAACACATATATTATGTTCACACAGTTTTATGTTAGATGCGATTAATCGTGATAATCGGTTTGACTGCACTAATTTGCATATTATATATTTATTCTGCTATTATCATTCTAATTTTATTGTGTAAAATTTTTCGTAAAGTTCAGAATTGTTTTTTATTTTATTTTTTTTATTTTTTTTTTTTTTTAGCAGATCTCAGGGAAGCCCTGGACCCAAATTAAAAAACCTTTTCCATAGAAGATGCAATGCCAATGACCAAAATTTAGCTTTTTTCCCCCAATATTTGCCTATTTATCTTCCAAGTTTATGAATATCTATAAAGCTCTGACTCAGAAAGTGTTGTAGAACAACTGATTATTGCGAACTGCGTGTACAAACTACACCACACGCTATGTACGTGGAATCTCACAGGTAAAAACTGATGTATAGACCCCTTTTCAGTTGGTAAACATGGTGACGTTTTTTGTGGGTGGAGCTTAGGCTTAGGTGTAGGCAGAACAATCCCTCTGGCCGCTTCACTAACGCTAGTTAGCAAGTATTATTAGCTTGTTTTTTAACAATGACTGGAGAAAATCCAATTTTATCTTAATGTGTAAAGTCAGGCCGCGATTGTTATTTACTAAAGTTATTTTTAATGGACGGAACCAGATTGGCCGACCCATAGCCGTCTACACGCTCACTCAATGCATGGACGATCTGACAGGATTAACGTTACGTTACCTCGGTTGAGTGGCCTGACTTCTCCTACCTTATAGAGAAACCGATCGTAAAGAGAAACTGAGGGCATATAAATCTTTGGATGTCTATAACTATGTGCTGAATGGTCCTGTACAAGACTTGTGTGTACGATCCGTAGTTCTGCCGAGCCAGCGCCAAGACGACGACAATGTATTGAGTGACATTACGGTGCGATTGTGAATATTTTCTAGAAATAAAAATTCCAGATACAACATATTCATTTTTCATCGATTCTTGCACTAAACAACACAAGATGACATTTAATAATAGTAACAACAGTTTAAGTTTATTATGTAGCCAAATCTGTGCTGATTTGTATTGGCCGCCTCCAGTTTTCACTTTGTTTTGCCTCCAGCTAGCGTCGTGACGTAACTGTGACGTCGCCGCAAAAGGGGTCTATACTTTGGGCTTAATGCACCAATGCAATGTTTAAAGGGATAGTTCACCCAAAAATGAAAATTTTGTCATTTACACCACTAGTTTTAACAGAATTCCACAGATTTTTCATTTTTGGGTGAGCTATCCCTTTTCTTTGTTCTGCGGTAAAGAGATTTGTGTGGTCACATTGAATCTATATTTATCCATTCATGCCTTTTTAAAGCTGTTGCAGCTTTGCACAAAGTCCCAAGAAGCCTTTGAATCTGAAAAACATGACGGTACACCTAACCTAATTGTCCTTATTGTGGTTGACCATGTCATGCCTATTACAGACAACAAGGCCCATTTAAAAGCAAGCTCTATTTAAGAACTTTATGGAGCCGAGGCTGCCTTTCTTCCTCGGGGTAGAGCCCTTTTGAGGTGACGTCCGGTCTGAGAAAGAGATGAGCCAAATCTAATCTCCACTGCCCCATCAGAAGGGTTCGTGAGAGCGCACAGCAGATGATTAGCTCCTCAGATTAGAGGGGCTTTGGACATCTGAAGACTGATTTGGTTGTTGGGGAAGACCTGGACTACCCTAAAACTGCCCTGCCCCCATGAGCGCTTAACCTGACTAGACACCAAGGGGGTGGATTAATTGGATATCTTGTTGGTTCTTTGGGGGGAAGGGGATGACTTGGGACCCTTCCGTGCGGTTTTGGGGTGTGTGACGGTACTGAAGTGTTCTTTTCCACCATGGACTGCCGTCCACGGATGCCCACAGATGGGGCGGCCTGCACACATCCCATAACGTGGAAGGTAAGAGGAGGGGACGGGCGACTGATCGCTGTTTTTCAATATCCCTCACTTTTTTTGAGGGATTTGGATTAGGCTTGAGTAGGTGTGACAGTCGATGCTTTTATATTAAACAGCAAGCTGCATATATAACGGTGTATAGTGTAAGAACCTGAAACCTGTTGATTGAATCAGTTTTTGAGATCTGCTATGGAAGAATGGACTATCTCTTTAGAGCTGTCTGTGCAACTTTAGCTTAAATTAGATGATTCACATGACTCTGTTTCTGCTATGTGTTGTCTAAAACAAGGCCAGCGTTGGCTTCATCACAAATGGTACACTTTGTTTATGTACATCTTTCTTGCTATGCCTAAATTGGTTAAATCTCTACAGCACGTTACGTACTATCCCAACAGTCCGTGTGAGACATCATACCTGGTCTGTGCCCTAAAGTTTAAACGGCCGTAACCTTTTTATCTGATATTATCCCTACATATATGGGCAAACGTTTAAATGTTTGGGGTCTTCTTTAGAAGTAATGAATACTTCAAGCAAGTATGCTTTAATCAAACATGACAGTAAAGACATTTACAGTATAATGTTATAAAATATTTAGATTTTTAAAGGTGCCATATGGAACTAAAAATCAAAACATATTCCATAACAGATGGGGGCAGTATACCTCCAGAAAGTGAGTTGTGCCGCGGTCGCGCGCACTCACGTCTTCAAACAACACAAGCGAGCGCTGTTTTGCTCTTTTGCTCACGCATATTATTCAAATCATTTGACATGATAGTAAAAGGTTGGAAGACCGCAGTTTCACGTGGAGCATTTGGAGATTTTCAGAGAATCAATGAACCACATCTCAACACTAAATGATGAAGACCGTCTCATAGACGCCTGTCTCAAAAACAAGCTGGTGCATTTCAACGATATTGGAAAATAAAACCCTGGGCTATTATTTTAAGTTTACGGTATTCGTTTTGTTCATATTATACTTTTATTGTTAGTTTGAATTAATTTGACAGACAGCATTCACTGATGTTGATCAAGCTAGCGCCATTCAGAGCTGCCAACTCTCACGATTTCTCTGTGAGACACACGCAATTGACACTTAGCAAGCAGGTTAGTTAAGCTCTCAGATTCTGTCAATTTCATTACGCAATTCAAACAATAAATACCGTTTTGGTGCTTGTACATGTTACACCACAGATCCCTAGCGCATGTGAACCGATCATCTCTACTAGCTAATGGGAAATGAACAATGAACACTGTTGAAAGATACAGTATGCTACAACTTACCAAAATGTATTCCTCATGTATAATGTCGACCAATCATTTTTTGAACTTTTCCTTGAACTGAAATGTAATAGTGGGCTGTATTTCCACACGACTGACATAAGGTTCAAGTACACACACAAGCCGCTCGAGTTACTCGTCTGCATTGGTGTTATGTTGCCCGCCCACATATCGCCTCCCATGGCTGAAACTGGTATTACGACACCTGACGGGCCGGGGCTAGTAATTTAGCATGCTAATTTAGGTTTATATCTCGGCAGCACTATAACTTTTCAGTTTTTTAATGACATCATTGCACTTATTTCTTCTCATTCTTTTGATGCATGTAGCTCATTTTCTGTATATTTTTACCTCCGTTATTACATATGGCACCTTTAAATAAATGCTGTTCAAAAACCTTCTATTCATCAAAGCATCATGAAAGAGTTTATCACAGTTTCCACAACAACATTAAGCAGCACAGCTATTTTCAACACACAAAGCAGCAAATCTGAAAGATCATGTGACACTGACGTCTAGTGAACGATGCTGAAAATGTAGCTATTGCCATCATAGGAATAGATTACATTTTGCGGTATGTTAAAAAAGTTATTTTAAATTTGATCATATTTCACAATATTACGACTTTTTACTATATTTTTGATCATATAAATGCAGCCTTCACACCTGAAAGTCCGCACCAAGATCCGAACCAAAGTTAACGTTTTGATACATTTTATACTTTCAGAAAGTTTTGGTTTGGTTTCACATTGCAATTATGCGAGTGCACATTAAAGAACTTTACATGACATACTTGCGTCCTGTCGCATATCGTTGCAACTATATTGTTATTTTTATGGCATAATTACCTGCAGCGCCAACTATACATAAGGCTAGTTTAAATTCGCCAAATGACCGTCCTCGTCGTGTGAACGTTTTACCGAGTTGACTTCTTATGTCATCAGACCATACTTCAATTAAAATCTCCCCATATGCTACCATCTTCTGTCTTTTCGGCTATACGTGAACCACCGGAACTTCCTGTAAAATGTCTGAAAGTCCGAACCATACAGAAATGCTTTCACACTAGAAACGAACCAAACCTTTGTTCAGTTTGACCCGGACTGAGACTACCTCTTTTCGTCGGACCAAAAGTTAGGTCCGGACCGGTAAGTTTCACACCTGTCATTTCGATTCGGATCAAACTGAAAAGTCCGAAAGTCCGGACCAAATGGGCCCTCAGTGGTCATAAGAGTAAAAAAACGTAAAAATCACATTACAGAAAACTTATATCGCAAACAAAAAGGTACCGTGCTATTACAATGGTTTTTCACATGCACCATTATATTCTGGACCCATGTACCATGCTACTCTTGAACCTAAATATATATATGCAAGTACTATAATAATGAATTCTGTTGCCATGTACAGTATATATTCATGGTATTACATTGTGAGCCACCCACTATTCCTTGGTATTTTGACAGTAAATGATCCTAATTGTAGTTTTTGGATTGGTTTGGGGTGTAAACAATGCTCTTTAGCTGTGTATTTGTGTGTACGGTTGTGTTTGAGACTGTATGTGATGATCAGAAGAGAAAGTTCAACACCTAGACAGTGACTTCAACACCTAGACAGTGAAGCAACAATATGAAGTGTGTTTGTGGTGCGGTTAAGTGAAATGAACCAGACCCCAAAGGCTCTGCTCACATGATCTGATGGATGATTTCTCTGTGTTCCTGTAGGTGTGTCATCACCCAGACTGTCAGGAACTGAACGGTAAAAGCCCTCTGCACCTGTGTGAGTCATGTGATTCTCGCTGTCACCTGGATGAGTCTGACAGCATGCACTTTGACAGGCATCCTCGCTTTGACATACAGCCACAAGGTAAATGGTCCAACAGGCACAAACACACTCATGTTTCTCTCTGACAAACAGGTTTACTTTACGCTGACTTTGACTCATTTTGCCACCAATAACTACCATTAAAATTCAACCATTCAGTCTAATATCTACAGATGCTGATTTGAAATAAAATAAGTTAACAGAAATTGATTTGAATATATATATTCATATATAAATAAAAAAAAAAAAATATATATATATATATGCATTTTTAAATATACATATTTATATATTTATTTATTTATTGTTAGCAAAAAAAAATCTAAAAATATAGAAATGTAATGTGTTATCTTTTTGATCTTGAACAACTTTTTATCAAAAGAAAATGTATATCTGCTCCATTATTTAGTGAAAATAATTGTTTTATTATTATGAAGTAGTTAATTTAGTTTTATTATAGTTTTATTAATTTATTATTGAATTGGCTTGGATTGGATTTTTAGTGCCATTTTGTTCTGTGCTTTTGTGAGGTTTTTTATTTATTTATTTATTTTATATTGCTATTTAGGTTTAATTTATTTTTATTTCAGTTAGTTTTAGTTTTTAATTATTTCCATTCTAATAATTTTAGTTGGTTTATTTTAAGTTTTTTAACTAATATTAATTTTTCAGCTTTGTCAATCAACAGAAATGTTTAAATAGTTTTAGTTTCAGTTAAGGACAACAGGTCTGTCTATAAAGAGTGCAGATTGTGAGATCAGATTTGTGTCGTCAGGTTCTATCCTGGCGCGGAATGTGTCGACGCGCTCCTGTCCGCCTCGCACGAGCCCCCCTTCAGACCTAGAGGAAGACGAGGAAGGAAGCACTGAGCGAGGGTCAGTCGGTGATCCACAACCGTCACACAACATTCAATTAACCATGTGGAATCTTTCAGCCTGTACACACCAAAAGTTGCACAACATATGATGCGAAATGCAACGTTTTTGTGTGTGCACGAGACCATTCAAATCAAGCTGAAGGGCATGAAACCTGAAAATACACACATGGTTAATCTGAAATGCACCAATGGAGATATAATACTAGGGCTACATGATGAATTAAAATAAAACTGAAATCTTTTATATGGCTTAATGCGATTGTCTAATTGTAAAGGCTGCGATTTAATTAAATATTAAATATATGTGTTTTGTAGTAAATCACAAGTTCTTTTACATGTGAGCAACTCATGATCCGATGTTTTCAGTGTGTCTGAGCGGCTCGATTCACAGTAAACTTCACACAAACTCCATCTCTGTAAGCCCTCTTAGTTTTGGTCGCTTATGACATGCTTTTGGGAAGGTAACAGATGCTAACCATCTTCCCAAGTGCTAATAAACCGAATGTTTTCAACAAAAGAGATGCTTTAATGGCTTCCTGCAGTTTCCGCCAAAATAAAAGCACTACTTACAATATTTTCCGTATGAAATTAAAATTAGAATTGTACTTTTATTATTATTATTCTTGTGTTACTTACAAATTTGTAATATTTCCGTATATTTTTTTTAGGGCTGTGCAAAGATTAATTGCAATTAATCGCATCCAAAATAAAAGTTTGTGTTTACATAATATATTGTGTGTGCTGTGTATAATTATTTTGTATATATAAATGCACACACATGCATGTATATATTTAAGAAAATGTGTTTATATTTAAAATATTTTAAAATTATTTTTATATAAATATTTAAAATATTTATATATAATATAGATTATGTTTATGTATGTATGTGTGTATATATATGTGTATATATATATATATATATATATATATATATATATATATATATATATACAGTATTTATTTGCAAATAATTCTTAAATATATACATGCATACATATATATTTATATATCAAAATAATTATACACCAACATATATTATGTAAACACAAACTTTTATTTTGGATCCGATTAATCTTTGCACAGCCCTAATATTTATATATAAATTATATATATACTTTTTAAATTTACAGTGAAATATTAATAAATGTATTAATATGTATTATTTATTTGTTTAATTATTTATGATGATGATGATGATGATGATGATAGTAACAATAATTATTAAATCTATTATAATTAATTCTATCATAGTCATATTGATATTATCAAAAAATCTGGTGAAATTGGGCCACATTATTTAAATTTAATATTTGTATTTATTGATAATAACAACATTGTTATTTTATAGTCATACTTTTTGACCAAATTGTGCAGTTCTGCAAATAAGCACAGCAAACCTGTAGTGCTTTTTTATTTTTAATTTTTTTACTACTGTTGCAATTTTAATCTGAAAAAAATTCGCAGTTAATTTTTTTCCCCACCTAAATCATTCAGCCTTTAAAGAAATCTAAGTGATAATGTCACACACAGATGGCATGACCCTCTGTCCTCATGTGCCTGTGGTGCTTTTCTGTCTTTTGACAGAGAACGCAAGACTGGAGGTATGAAGCTGAAAGGACGAGACGGAAAGAAGCCCCGGCGACGCCACACTGATGTAAGCGCTGTCCTCTTTTTTTCCATTGCTCAATGTTAATCTGAAAACAAGCACAAACAGTATCCCCCCATCCTACATATTACATTAGTTTTACTGTACAAGCACAGACTTGAACGTGGACTTTCCTATCTGACGTAGTGTACAGGAAATGACTCATCATCAGCAGCCCCAGTGTGTGGTCCCTTGATCGATATCTTGTGATAATCACATTTAGAGTTTGGTATGTAAATGACTGGAAGTGGTCTGTCTGCCGCCCACTTTTGACCAGTGTTGGTCTGTCGCCCCCTACAGGACCCCAGAAAGGAGTGCTTCAGCCTCAAGTTTGACCTCAACATAGACATCGACACGGAGATCGTCCCCGCGGTCAAAAAGAAGACGTTACAGTGAGTCAGGGAACAGATCTGTGTACCCTGGGATTTGAACCCACAACCTTGGTGTTGCCACCGCCATTCTCAACCGGTTGAGGAACAAAATTAGCTAGTAAACTTTGTTTTTGTGTGTGTTTTTTCTGTGAACGAGTAGTTAAAGGAGTAGTTCACTTTAAAAAAACAACTTTTGCTGATAATTTACTCACCCCCATGTCATTCAAGATATCCATGTCATTCTTTCTTCAGTCGAAAGAAATGAAGGTTTTTGATGAAAACATTCCAGGATTTTTCTCCATATAATGGACTTCAATGGGAACCAAATGGTTCAAGGTCCAAATGAGTTTCAGTGCAAACTGTTCAAAGGGCTTTAATCGAAACCAGACAATGAATAAGGGTCTTATCTAGCGAAACGATCGCTCATTTAAAAAATAAATAACAAAGTTTAAGTTTTATAAGCACATATGCCTCCCTTGCTCGGTTCTGTGTGACTCTCCTGTTCAAACTCTTCATCAAAATGAAGGAATCTTTTCCCGAGTCATTTGGTTCATTCAGCGAACAAAATAAACCAAATGACTGAAAAAAAGATTTGTTCATTTTGATGATTATTATAAATACAATCAATTATAAATATTGAAAAAAATGTTAAATATTATGAACCGAAATATTATAAATTTGTCCGTTTGGTTCCCAATGAAGTCCATTGTATGGAGAAAAATCCTGGAATGTTTTCATCAAAAACCTTAATTTCTTTTCGACTGAAGAAAGAAAGACATGGACATCTTGGATGACATGAGGGTGAGTAAATTATCAGCAAAAGTTTTTTAAAAAGTGAACCACTCCTTTAATGTGTCCATTGCATAATCAATCATTTAAGTTCTACTTAAATTACCATCTACCGTCTAAATCTGTGATTGGCTGATTTTAAATGTTGGTAACTCCTATGCACTCATTTTATTCTTCTTCAGAGAGGTGCTCGGACCAATTTTCGAGCGCAAGGGCATTGAGTTATCCCGAGTCCATCTATTCCTGGACCAGTCGAACACTCCACTCTCACTCCAATTTGAGGCATATCGTTTTGGAGGACATTACCTTAAAGTAAAAGGTAAGCGTTTTATCTTATGCGTTGAAGTGTGACCACTTTCTGATCAGCATCATTTCCAGCACATCAATGTAACGTTTCATCGCAGTATACTTCAAAACATTACTCGGTGTTACACAACACGACAAACATTGTGTTCACAGAGCCCGACAGTTTACCGCAAAATGAGTTGTGACCAATTAAATTTCATTTGAGCTGTTATACTTCTAAAGAACTCATGTGACTCTTTTCATGACCATACAACCATGTGTCTGTCTTTATAAGTCTCCATCCCCACGTCTTTAATCCGATAAAGCCGACACACGCCAACACAGACATCCCACCTACCGCTCTTGCGTAATACTGAGCCTGTGACGCGAAGTGTGAAGTGAAGGGTTTGTTTTCAATGATTGGGACATTAACAGCTAGTCTGAGGTGTGGAGACATGTTCAGTTCATGCTGAAGATCTTCTGTTACTTTGAATCAGACTTACAAAGGATTTGAGCATGTTCAGGTGTACTGGGTTTGGAATTAAACACTAATTCTTACTAACAATAATCCACACAGTATTGTAAGTATTTTTTAATTGAATCATTTAGTTATTTTGGGTTGTAAATCTGTTCTAGTAACATGGCCTGATATGCATATAGATGACAAAAGGGCCATATTTTATACTTTTACCCCCAAGTCCTTATAGTGTTAGCCATTGAAATTTAGGAGGTTAGTTATTTTGTTTTACATTGTTTTTTTATTTTAATTTAATAATTTAACATGAATTATTTCATTTTTAAATAGCAACAGCAACATAATAATAATTAATTTAAATGTTGATTTAATTTTTAAAATACGGTTTTATTAAAGTAAAAAAACTTGTGTGCCTCCTGCATGTTTTACCATGGTTACAGGCATATTATTATATTCCATTAAATGACTTAACATTATGTTGTGTTTTTGTGCAGCTCGAACCCGGTGATGAACTGAAGGTGGAGCAGAGCGTGAAGGACCTGCGCTCTCTCAGTCTGCCCAACATGAAGCCGACAGGAGGGGGCAGCGTCTACATCCTCACACCGGGCAGTGAGAGGGCAGAGCACGGGTCCCTCCCCGGCGGGAGAGTGTGGCCGTCGATATACTGGTCAGTAGTAGTTTTTTTTTTTTTTTCTCAAAAAAAAAGTTTTTTTTTAGATATATATTTATAATAACGTAATATAGAGAGTGGCCGTGGACATATATATTTTTTTATTCTCAAAAAATATATATTTTTATATATATATTTATAATAATGTAATATCGAGAGTGGCCGTGGACATACTGGTCATTAGGGTTTTTTTATTCTCAAAAAAAAAATTTTTTTTTAGATATATGTTTATAATAACGTTATATCGAGAAATGGCCGTGGACATATACTGGTCAGTAGTGACGTTTTTTTATTTTTTATGTTTTTATCTGTTTTAGAAACATGGCCTGAATGACCTAATGTGCTTATAGATTCATAAGGGTGTTTATAGATGCTCTTTGTGTCATAAATTTGGTTTACAAACATGGCCTATATTGCTTGTTTTTTTGTTTTTTTTTAAGAATTTGGTTGTCCTTCCTTATACAGGGTTTCCGCCGGGTCTTAAAAAGTAAAACATTTCTAAATCACAATTTAAGGCCTTAGAAAGTCTTAAATTTGCTGATGTATTGTGCCTCTAGGTCTTAAATCATTTTAAACAGCTCTTAATTTACGTCCCTCTTGCTGTGTTTTGGAAATTTTTTTTTGTTGTTTTCTTTATTGCGTGGTGTTATAGTTTCTTATTTCGCAAGTCTAAATATAATTCACTGTAATTATGACTACAAAATAAACCAACCTGCAACAGCCAATAAGCATTGGGCATCCATCTAACTTTGCAAGTCATTTTGAGACTCAGCGTTTCCTTTGTATGTTTTTTCTATGTCCTTATATAGGTCTTACATTTAATTCATAATGGCCTTAAAAGGTCTTAAAAAGTTCTAAATTTGACTTCGTGAAACCTTCAGAAACCCTGTTGTAGTGTTAGTCAGGGTTTAGTTGTAACTTACACTACCGGTCAAAAGTTTAAGATCGGTAGGATTTTTTATGTTTTTAAAAGAAGTCTCTTCTGCTCACCAAGGCTGCAATGTTTTGATAAAAAATACACAAAAAACACAGTAATATTGTGAAATATTATGACAATTTAAATTGACTTTTTTATGTTAATATATATTAAAATGTAATTTATTCTTCTGAAAAAAGCTGAATTTTCAGCATCATTACTCCAGTCTTCAGTGTCACATGATCCTTCACAAATCACTCTAATATGATGATTTTATGCTCCAAAAACATGTATGATTATTATCCATGTTGAAAACAGTTTTCACATTTTTATTTCAGGATTCTTTGATGAATAGAAAGTTCAAAAGAACAGCTTTTATCTGAAATGGAAAGCTTTTGTTACATTAAACACTACCCTTTAAAAAGTTTGGGGTTAGTAAGAATTTGTATTTTATTTTTGGGGGAAATAAATAAGAAATCAATACTTCTATTCATCAAGGATGAGTTACATTGATCTAAAAGTTACAGTAAAGACATTTATATTGTTAGAATAGATTCTAATTAAATAAATGCTGTTCTTTTGAACTTTCTATTCATCAAAGAATCCTAAAATAAAAATGTAAAAAACTGTTTTCAACATGGATAATAATCATACATGTTTTTGGAGCATAAAATCATCATATTAGAGTGATTTGTGAAGGATCATGTGACACTGAAGACTGGAGTAATGATGCTGAAAATTCAGCTTTTTTTCAGAGGAATAAATTACATTTTAATATATATTAACATAAAAAAGTCATTTTAAATTGTCATAATATTTCACAATATTACTGTGTTTTTTGTGTATTTTTTATCCAAAAAATTGCAGCCTTGGTGAGCAGAAGAGACTTCTTTTAAAAACATAAAAAATCTTACCGATCTTAAACTTTTGACCAGTAGTGTAGATTTGCAAGGCCATTGTCCGGCCTAATGTGGTTTTTATTATTTTTATTTTTTTCAAGTCCTTGTAATTTTTTTAGTTATAATTTAGTTTTACAAGACCATTTGTCCACCCCCTTGATAGGAGAGGATTTTATATAATTTATTGTTTTATTTAACATTTTATTTAATTAAAAAAAAATACAAATCATTTTCTGTCCCCTCTAAAGTCAATTTGACACTTGTACTGTATATGTTAATGATCCCTGTTATGATTGGCTAATCTCTTTGCATGTCCAATTAGTGTACTTGCTGTCCCTGTTGACCCTGTTTTCATGTGTTCCTCTCTTTCATGATATCTAAACACCTCAGTCATCCCGACTTTTAAACATAACACATCACCTCATGCAGGAAGTTTACTGACTGTATCCTCGGACACATGCGGGTCACTCTGAGCTTCTGATGTTGTGTGCTTTTTAGCTTTTCTCTGTAGAAATGACTGGTTGCTCTTTCAACATCATGGGATTGGATTTCCCGGTTGCGCTGTGACGCTCAGTAAAGATGGATTCATGGAAAGACAAGCCTGAACTCACTCCTGTGTGCATGTGCAAACATGGATTAATCAGTCCAGAGATGAGTGCAGACCATAGGATTGTGGGTAAAGGCCTGTCGAATGTCCCTCATAGAGTTTTTATTGTGGTTTAACGTTGAATCGTCAGGCTTAGCAATACAATCTTAGAACAGAGCATTCAGGTCTAGTCATTCCATCAGGCTTTGTTTCGCTGTGTATGGATGGATGTTACGTAACAGCATAAAACAAGCCTGCACGTGTTGGAAGAATATTGCATAGGTATGACAGCATTAGATTTATGTTTGTTTTTCAGTTTCTTGGAAAGACGGGCTTTTAGGAAAACCACTGCGAATCTCACTAATTAGACCCAGTGTTGTGTGACCCAGATTTATAGTTTTTTTGTTTCACAATAAAAGTTTAGGTTGCAAATGAAAAGGAAGATTATGGTTGGTCTTTGAATGGGGAAGAAAACCTCATACCTTAGCTGACATTAATATTAATCAAAGTTTAAATTCACTGTATTGTCCTATTATCTCAGCACACATTGACATTAATACTTTTATTGCTCATACTTGAGTTCGTAAATTTAAACAAACCCTGTTTGTGTTGCAGACAGACATGTTAGATACATCAAATCATGTGTCTTGCTTGAGTTTAAGATTTTTCACCAGTTTTAATTAAGAAGGGCTGCTGTTTCTGTTTCTACTTTCACAGTCATCGCCTCTGGTGTCATTGAAGTATTGTGGTCTGCATTCACACATTTGTAAGATAACAGCCTGCCAGAGTTTACATCATGGTATCCATTGACACATTTTTGGGTTCCACCACCCTCTTTGTTTTCCTGCGGGCTATTCCTTATCACTTTGTGACGCCAATTCCTATTGTTCATTATATGCAAATAGTGCATCTCAAATTTCCCCCAAAATGTATTATTTTTTCAGAACCTTTATCAGCATTTGACTTTTGTCATTTGTTATCATTAAATTTGACCGAGAGTCAGAGAATTATTATTTTATTTATGTTTTTACACTTGTGGCGTCCTGATAGATTTAAAAAGTAATTTATATGGTTTTTAAAAAATGGTTTTAAAAAAACTATATATAAATAAATATAAATTATTTTTCAAAGGATGCCACAAGTGTAATATATATATATATATATATTTTATATATATATATATATATATATATATATAATGGAAATGTCAATTATAAATTGCAATGGAACATATTTATGGAGGGGGGACTTTTTATGGAGAAAAAAAATTGTTAACTAGAATTTGTTGACTATGATTGGCTAAATCAGTAAAATGTACCATTTTATTTTATATTACCATTTTATTATAACTTTAAACATTATACTCAACCCTAGTTGGAAACATGGAAAGGCGATGACATTTACAGAAATAATAAAGCATTATGATTTATTTATATATTTATTTATATTTATACACTTGTGGCGTCCTTTGAAAAATAATTTATATTATTTATTTATTTATATATTCATTTTTTAGACAGGATTGTAGAAAAAAAGTTCCTTTAAAAAAGTTTTTATTAAATTATACAGTCAATTTTTTTTTTACACTTGTGACATCCTTTGAAAAGTAATTTATATCTATATTATATCTCTCTATATATATATCTATATATATATTTTTATTTATATTATATATTTATTTTTTTAGACAGGATTGTAGTGTTCTTGTAATTATGAAGAATTGATAAAATTCCTCATAATTACAAAGAAGAGAAGAAAAATATTTTTTTCCTGTTTTTGAAGGAAGTCCCTTATGCACACCAAGGCTGCATTCATTTGATCAAAAATATAGTAAAAACAGCAATATTGTGAAAAATTATTACAATTTAAAATAAAACAAGTTTTCTGTTTTAGTATATTTTAAAATATAATTTATTCCTGTGATGACAACGCAGAATTTTTATCATGTTACTTAACAAGTGACTTTTTAATGACACATTTTGTTTCATGGTGTTATTTTTTTTCGTAATATTGATTATTTTCTTATCCAATTTTTTTGAGGAGACACTTGCCTCCCTTACCTCCTCGGAGGAAACACCCCATATATATATATATATATATATATATATATATATATATATATATATATATATATATAGTTGCTTTAGACTGTATGTTTTAAATGTTCTGACAGTAGCAGTGATCTGTAGTTAAGTCTTAAGTCTTCCGAACCGTCTCTGTTTCCCGCTGATGGAATTCTCAAATTATCTGCCAACTATTCCGTTGGAATTTTTATGAGAGCTGCTGTGTTTTGTGTGTGAGCGCTGTTTGACCTGTATGTGGTAAGTCGCCCACTGTGTCTTGCCCCCTCACCAAAGTCTGACCTTTAGAAAGAAGCCCACCACCCCTGGGATTACTGGTGCGGCGGTGACACCAGGACTCCTCTTTGAGGTTTGATTGGCCAGATCCGCCCCGGTGGGGGAGTGACCTTTGAAGCGTGAGCGTTTGATGTAGCATCATGACTTTTACACTCCCAGGAGCTGAAAGACGAAGTGTTTTCAGGTGAAAGTTGTGTTTTTTGCCCAGGTTCTTTTGACAGCAACTCACCTAAATTGATGGTCCTCTGAGTGGTGCATTAATGTTTGTTACAAAACCAGTGTCGTTACTATGGTTACCATTGATGTTCAGTTTTAAATGCATGCTGGGATTCTGTCGCTTTAAGTATTGTCCCGTGGTGTAATATTCATCTCTCACACTAAAGGCGTCGACTTCAGGACTCCCTCTTCACTTTTAACCTGCGGCTCTGTTGCTTTAGTCAAATAAGATTAGATGATAATGCGAGCTGGCGTTTGTGGCACACCGCTCACCCACACAGATTCGCAGTAGATCTGTCTGGCCTGAGGACACCTGTCTAATGACCTGAGAGGTGTATTACACAACTTCGATCAGGTCAGAAGTCCCCGTGGCCCTCAGGGGCCTCCATGGCACAGCGACACAGAGAAATGTGTCATTATGATGGATTTAGTGGCTCTTGGTCATGTTGTGAATGTGCAACACATCTAGTCACTGACTATATCGTTGCATTAGATGATGAAACAAGTGGCCTCTGCACTCAAATGCTTACGGATGTTTTTCAGAATTAACGTCACTTTTCTGAGCCATTTTTTGCTTAATGACTTATAACCAACTGGTGTTTTTAATGTGTGTTGTCTAAATTCTTGTAGTTCCAGTAAAGTTAACTATAGGTGTAGTTCATCATTATAGACTTGTTTTGCAAAACAATCACAAATTGTCAGTCTTTTTGTCTTTGTCTTAATATACGTTTTTTTTGTCTGTAACTGTATTTCTATTTTCCATTTAATCAATTAACTCCTAACAAAGGATATTTTTGGCGGAATATTTAGCTTGAAAAATTAAAATTGATCTTTCTTGAAAATAAATTCTGCTTGGTTAGATGTTTTTTATGATCTAATGCAATGAAATTAATAGTTTTTTATGTGCATTAAGAAATTTTGTGTATATTTTTATGAGTGCCGTCAAATCAATAAATCTTGATCGCATTTAACATAAAAGTTTGTTTATGTGTATAAATATCATATTTATATATATTATATGTCTGATTTATACATTTTTATATATATATATATATATATATATGTATATATATATATGTGTATATATATACACATATATATATATATGTATACACACATATATATATATATATATCATACGGTAAATGTAATAATAAATACACATATATTATATAAACAAACTTTTATGTTAGATGTGATTTATCACGATTTAACTCATATTACACGATACACGAACTCATATTAAATATAGTTTAATTTATATTTTAAATTAGTTTGTTTATTTTAATATTTTCCGTTTTAATTTGAATGGTTTTGTAATTTTTATTTTAATTTTTTATTTTATTTTTATTTTAGTACATCAAGTTAAACTAGTATGAATGAGAAATGTTACCTATTAACTAGCTGAAATAAAAGCATTTATTAAGCGGCCTCCATAATGAGAATATAAATGGCTTAACATTGCACTATTTTCATTAGCTTCCATAAGAATCAGTAGTTATACAGAAGTATATGAATACTTTGAGAAACATTGATTTCAACGACTGCAGAGGTGTGTCTGGAAAAATGTCATCAAAAGCTTCCAGGAGAAGCGTTAAATAAGGAAACGATGCGTTTGATCAAATGTAACTCAGTCAATGGACTATCAAAGGTCTGGATAAACACGGCATCTGTCGGCCACTACTAACTGCAGGAAATGAGCTTTTCCTGTTCCTATTTGAACTCTGATAAGAGACTGGTTCAAAAGTGTATTAATATCACAGTGTAGAGGTTAGTGTCGGAGCAGACAGATCTAATCTGTATCGGTTTCCCTCTATAAATGAAAGGATCAAGTTGTTAAATGTTTTGTTTAAGGTGCATAATAACCCTTGCAAGCTCTGGGCAAAAATTGCACATATGGCAGATCTCCGTTTCACAGAAACTTTCATTAAGCAAGAGACCAATGCAAACCATAGTAATCATTTCTTTACCTGGGTTATCAACAAAGAAACAAAGCTCTTGACACAACATACCCCCACATGTGATTGATGCTCTTGTGAAGTTAACACAATTACCATGCAATTAGTTTCTGATCATTAACACTCTGTGTTCAAGACAGTAGAACAAAACATGACTTTAGCAAAAAATGGGTCTTATCTTCATGGGAAACTAGTGGAGAGAATCTTGTTAGAACATTGTTTGGAAAGCAATTTCATGGTGTCTCGCATAAATCACCTTAATTAGGAATATAATGTAGCATAAAGCATTTACTGAACTCTAAATGGTGTTAGGTAATGAATTAAATGTCTGTCTTCACCTGTATCAGCGAAACCACACTTTCTAGCAATAAATATTTAACATACTTTTCACCCAAAAAATACAAAGTGATTAAATATATATATATATATATATATATATATATATATATATATATATATATATATATATATATATATATATATATATATTTAATCACTTTGTATTTTTTAGGTGAAAAGTGTTGAAAAGTAATGTGTGTGTGTGTGTGTGTGTGTGTATATATATATATATATATATATATATATATATATAAGAAAACAATGCCATTTTATCACAATTAAAACCAAAATGCTCTTTATAACTTGTGTTCACATTTCATATTTTTTTCAAAAATTTTTTTCATCATAGTGATGATGAGATTTTTTTTTATTTTTTTATTTTTTTTTTGCATTACAGGAATGAGGGAAATTCTTTATTGTCATGAAATTGTCAGTGCACAAAATGCAAAATGTATTTTAATTATGTTCTATTTTTTATTTTGGGGTGAAATGTGAGCTATACTCTGTACATTTGTATTATATTTGAAGTCTTATTTAGGACAATTTCAAGACAAAAGTTGCTTTTATTTCGATTTTTTTATCTAATTTTTTTTATTATTTCTTTTTTTTTTTATGTGTTACAGTAATGAGAAAAAGCTTAATTGTAATCAAAATGCAAACATTTCCATCCAGACAATTATATGTTTATTTCCTTGTTTTGGAGTGAAATTTGACCTAGATTCACTCACCCGTTTATTGAATACTTCCCTATACTGTAAGGAAAGGACTGCCGGTATCTGCTGTGGAGGGATCAGCATCTGAGCGTGTGAATGTTGTTCGCTGTGATGTGGAGAATGACTTTGGGGAAAATGGGAGGAGTAGATTGATCAAGTCATAAAGCAAAAGTTTCAAATCTACTCGCTGTCAGCCAGATCCTGAGCACACGTGGAGTCTTCTAGCCTGTTTTGTGCCTCTTCTCTGGATGTTGACTGCTGAAGTTTAGAGGACTAGTGTTAGCTCAGATAGGGGGGTCCAGGTTGGATCATGGTACGTTTTGGACGTCTGTCCTCGTGGCACAGTTGGGATCTGCTCCACATGGATGCTGACTGTCTGCCTAGTGAAGTGTCTCTCAAGAATCCATCACCAAAAAAGTTTCAGGTAAAGCAATGGAACTCACTGACTTGCTCTCTAGTAATCATGGTTTTAACCTGTTAGCTGTCAGCGTTCCTGGACACTTGGCACATTTTTTATTCATTATTATAAATTAGGTAAGCTTTAACACTTAAAATGCATCCCTGAAAACGGTTTTGAAATTGGACATTGCGTTACTATGGAAGCGGTACTTTAAAACCTTCAAGCAGGCTCCTCCCCAGGGGGCGGTGTCATGTTTCAAATTTGACAAAATGCACTCAACTATTTTATAAAATGTTGACAAAACGCGTATGCATTGGAAAGGTTGGACACTAAAGGTTCCATATATGGCCACTATTTTGTGATATTAAGACAGAAGTGTATTCATTTGTGATGGAGAATGCATCAAAAATGTCTATGGATTGTGGGTCTCACCCGGTGGTTCTTTTTGGTATTGCGTCCTTAAACAAAATCTCACATTTTTGTGATATTAACTTCAAATTTGAAATACATCTTGGTTAGACGTAGCTTTGATTGTCGAGATATTTTAGAACCAAGAGTTTTGTAATATATATATTTTTTGAAGCGCTTTTATTTTAGCCATAATCTGCTGAGTGTCCTTAAATGGAGACCAATTGTAGGCACTCATGAATTACAACCATTTAAAGTGATAGATCACTTTTAAATTAACTTTTGATATGTTTTATCTTACCTCAAGGGCATCCAGGATGTAGGTGTCTTTGTTTCCGCAGTATTTTCATTTTTGATATTTATAGGTCAAACCGTTCTTGTCTGTCAGTCATATAATGGAGGTCTATGGTCACCACCTCAAAGAGCATGCACAGAGAAGTCCAATTTAAACATGATTTAATGACCCGTAAATGTAAGTACACATTGATGGCCTAAGACACAAAACACGTGGTTTGTGTGAGAAAACGAACCGTATTTATATCGTTTTTACCTCTTGAAACCATAGCCACGTCCTAGTGATCTGATGGCGCGGGCGCTTCGGTTGTGAAAAAAATGCAACATGTTTGTTGATATATCGAAATCATCTTCCATTGCGATTTCCTGTATATCTAAATATGTTTAGATCTTAACAGTGAAGGATAACACTCGGAAACCTGTGTAAACAATGAGTGACATACACGCGTGAGAGATCACTTCCGACAGCACTTGTGCAGACCAAAGCGCCCGCCCCCTCAGATCACTTGGACGTGTCTGTGGTTACAAGACGTAAGACGTGTGCTTGCAGATCGCTCGTTTCGTGTCTTAGGCCATATTACATTTACGAGTCATTAAATCATGTTTAATTTGGACTTCTCTGTGCATGCTCTTTGAGGTGGTGACCATAGACTTTCATTATATGACTGACAGACAAGAACGTTTTGACCTAAACATTTCAAAATTGAAACTACTGCGAAAACAAAGACGCCTTAGCTAAAACAGACCAAAATGTATTTCAAAGTGAACTATCCCTTTAAGTTTGGGTTGTGCATTTTTACATCTATGCTCAAAAAGGGAGGTGTGATGGTTAACAGGTTTTGACCATGATGCACGTTGTTTTTGTTGAGTGGTGGAGTGTTATTTGAATGGATCGTCAGTGATTCAACTCCTGTATTGTAAAATTTTGATTGCACAACAGGGCATTTCTCATTGAGCAAATGTTTTTATCGTGTGGAAAGGAGCTATGTGTAATGGAAGCGGAGTGTGCGCGTAATGGAAAACTGTTAGCATCATTCCCGCTACCTGACGACACAAGTTTGGGCCCGTGTGCTAGACAGATGCTGTTATCTGGTCAGACGATAAGGCCGTATCGTGGTTTTGATCACTGATTAATCGACTGTCCTTAAGCTTCAATGGCTCTTTGTAATGCCTTTGCTTTGACTAATTTTAGTGGGCCACACTGTGAGTGTTGTTGACCCTGAGACTTAGTCCTATGTTGACACTCAAGGTAAAGTGAGTAAATGAAATGTGACCTGCTCAGAACGGGGTTTTTGTGAGCTCTGGTCTCTTAAGCTGTTTTTCCACCTTTGTTTGTTTCATCATTTATTCAAAGCTTGATCAAAAGCTGTTCTTATCTTCACACTTGGTTTGTTGTGTTCTTGAGATAAACTGTTGTATGGTGAAGTTTTGGGTCATGCATCAGTTCCCAGTGGTCAGTCTGTTGTTGTCGGGAATCAGGGTCAGATACAGGGAGACGTGACGATTTAGGAGTATGTTGTGGTAAGCAGTAACATTTTAACGAGGATTGATTTGAGTGCCGGTAATGTAACCAGTACGGAAATGTCAACTTAAACACCTCAGCTGACTGCTGAACACTTAACGTCATGTGGGACTAAGACGGGTAAAATATGTGCATCCACTTAGGGAAATTAATATACATTTATTAATTCTTTATTTTGTTGTATTTTATTTAGTTTTTTTGTTTGTTTGCATCTACTCTCAAAAATAAATATGAATTTATTTTAATTGTTATAATTATATTTGTAGAATTGGCATATGGCATTTTATAGTGGTATTTACAAAAACAAAGTATTCGAACATTTAAAAACATCCACAGAGGAAAATTAATTCTTTATTTTGTTCTATTGTATTTTATTTATTTTATTTAATTTTAATTATATTATTAATTGTTTTATTTTTATTTATTTATTTGCATTTACTCAATAATAATATAAATTTTTTTATTTTTTTATTATAAATGTTTTAATTTAACTTAATAAAAAAATCAGTTTTACAATGATAATTGACATATATATATATATATATATATATATATATATATACATATATATATATATATATATATATATATATATATATATATATATATATATATATATATATATATATATATATATATATATATATATATATATATATATATATTTCTTTTTCATTATTTTACTAATGCCTAAAATCATTAGAAACATATTTTGTGCTTAAATGTGGAAGATTTTTTTAAGTCTACAGGATTTTAAGATTTAATCAATTATTTTAATCCTATTTATTTTAAAGTACTTTCCTGGTTTTCAATTCATAAAAGAACATGTCACGTGAATGGATTGCAGACACAGTTTATGTTGACATTAGGGAATTATAGAACATTATATCTATTTTCATTATATATTATGTATCATTTTAGTGTACATCATTACCTCTAATGAGTTATTAATGTGCCAAGCATGCAGGTCCAGGGCTGGTCCAGGGCTATTTAAACTGCTGTAATGAGGAGGATTATCCACCCAGGCATTTTATTAAACATCATAAACCTGTTTATTTAATGTAAAAGTAATGCTCAGATGTCATTATGTTGGCCATGTCATGTTTAAATTCATAATAACGATACAGAACTTCAAAATTTGTTGCAGCACACACTGGGATTCCCCTCAGTTTTCAATTTCTGAGGTCATTTCCTTGTAATGGCAAGGACAAAATAGATGCTGGGAAATCACTCAAGGGACCGAAATGTTATGCTACTGTCACTTTCGATTTATCCTAAATCTGAAGGATCGTCAGAAGCTCTTTTTAATGATAAACACCTCATTCATTAAATGGATGAACTGTTTGTAGCTAATTGTAAAAGACTCCATCCAATCTAATTGTAAAAGACAACATTTTCTTACTTTTTCTGTATAATAAATTTACTTAAGTAAACTTATTTTTAGACTTTTTAAATCAAACCTATGTTGCCAAACATTTTTGAGGCACCAGGATGTGTTCCTGGGACCCAGCTTCTCCCCTCCTTCTTCACATGTGACCCTCTGTCTTTAAGCAGCCACACCTCTCTTTCCTGCCCCACACAATGGGACAGGATCCTCCTAGTTGCTATGACGTTTGGGCTGCCCTATTCAGTAATGCAGGCAGACAGGCTCAGTCAGAAAGCTTTACCTCTCATTGCTGGCTGAGCAGCTCTGGTACACTAGAAAGGACCTAATACGGAGCCCTGATGCACCTCATATTTTAAGAAGGAAATTAAGGGCTGCTGAATTAAAATTAGTGATCTATATTTTAGTGATATCTTTTAGGCTTTGAGTGATCATAGCAGCTGGCTCTAGCATGGGTCAGGCTCCGTGAACCCGGCTGAGAGATTACCATGGTCTACCTCTTATTTGACATGCCGCTCGCTGCCATGGTGAGTAGATCAGACGCTCTGGGAACCCTGTTCCGCTTCATAAATTCGTTGGTCATTCAGTCCCTCCACAGAGAGTGAGAATCACAAGGCACAGCTGATCCTAAAGTGAGTTCGCATTTTTTTAGCTTTTGGATCAATTGTGTGGCGTTTATTGCTTATGTGTTCTCTCGTTTGTTTATAGAGTGCACTCTTTATTGGTTGTATGTTAAAAACCATTATGAAGTCATAAAAATGCATTTTTTGTTTTATTGCGGTAACTTTGCAGTGTTGTGTCAATGCTGGTAGTGTGAGCCATAACCAAGCGTTCAGGCGTCCGTTCATCCTCCCCAAAGTAGAGACATTTCCTGACATCTGCGTCCTCATCCTTTCACCCCAGAATCCTCAGAAATCCCCTCATCAAAGCTCATCGTCTGCCTGTCTCTTTGCATCGGTTCTAAATATAGCAAGTGGGCCATAGTGGCCAATCCGTCATTCTTTCGCAGGGATGTTCTTGATTGCCTTACCAACGGTACAGTTCACAGAGAAGTATTTGAAGGAATCTTAATCGCCCTACTGTATAAATTGCCCATGCAAATGCTTTGGTGGGTGTTATAGTACGAATTTAGTTGTTTGTGAAGCTCAACAATCATTCGATTAGGTAAATTCAAAGAATTTTTTGTCATATTTAGTATAAATACATCATGCAAACGTGTTAATAGGATTGCCATAACCCGATAAAGACTATATTGAGGTTGCAAGTATTAATTGGAATTCTGAGTGACTTAAATGCCTTATTTGAAGTATTCACATATCATATACATCACATATTATATTGTCTAAATGAGATTATTAGTTCCAGTAAGCTCAAGTTTTCCCATAAATCAACTTAATCATGGTGCTACATGATGCATGCAGGTGTTAGTCAAGCAAAACAATAAAAAAAATTTGGAGAGAGGAAAATATATACAAGATTTTATATTTAATTGTAATAATATTTCTGAATATTACTGTTTTAACTGTATTTGTATACTCTTAAATATAGCCTTGGTGAGCATAAGAGACTTATTTCAAAAACATTAATAACATCTTACAGACTCACTGAATTTTTCAATGTTAGTGTGTAAATAGATGTATATTTAGTTATATAAAACACCTGCACAGGTGTCTTAAGTGTTCAACGCATCAGCATCAGCTTGTGTTTTTTTAGGGAATTCCATTGTTTTGTCTTCAGACCTTTCCTGTTATTTGTGCATTCCCCAAAATGTCGTAGTCCTCTCTGGAATTTGCAAGAGTTGTTAGTGGGTAACGGCGCTCAGGGCTGTGGAATTCCCTCTGTCTTGGAGAAGGGTCAACAAGCCTGTCTGCCTCCCGCTCGGCGAGATTACTACTTCCTTAGATACTAAAACAGCTGTTTGTTTGTTTGTTTAACACGCTGAAGCTCGTTAGATGGAGTGTGTCTAAATAGAAAGATGTTGCAGTGCTCGCTAGCAGAACAATTGCTTATAAAACAATGGCAGTCTTGATCTCTCGGCGCAGGGTTGCTGACCTGCTTGATTTTTGTTTTGTATGATGTAATGAGGAAATTGTTACATTCAGTAGGATTATTTATTATTTATTTATGAATCATAATGCTTTATTGTTTCTGTAAATGTCATCACTTTGCAGGAACCCTAAGTTTTTCATGTTTCCAACTAGGGTTGAGTAATAATAAAACGGTAATATAAAATAAAATGGTACATTTTACTGTTGTAGCTAATCATAGTCAACCAATTCTAGTTAACAATTATTTTTTTTTGCAATTACTCTATTTTTTCGGAATTTTTAGTATGTCCCCCCCCTCCATAAATATATTCCATTGCAATTTATAATTGACATTTCCATTTATATATATATATATATATATATATATATATATATATATATATATACATACATATACTCAAATATATATAAAATATCAGGTTAAAAATGCACTTTAAAAATGTACAGTTGAAAGGGAAAGTTGAAATTGAGTTAAAATTTGAAATTACATTTTTAACCCAACATTTGGGTTTGTCCATATTTTACCCAAGCAACCCAGCATTATTTAGAAGTGTATATGTGTGTGTATATATGTATATTGTGTGTGTGTGTGTATATATACACATATATATATATATATATATATATATATATATATATATATATATATATATATATATATATATATGTGTGTATATATATATATATATGTGTATATATATGTGTATATGTGTATATATATATATATATATATATATATATATATATATATATATACACACACACACACACACACACATATATATATGTATATATATATATATATATATATATATATATATATATATATATATATATATATATATATATATATATATGTATATATATATATATATGTGTGTATATATATATATATATATATATATATACACTACACCGGCCACTTTACTCAGGTACACCTGTCCAACTGCTCGTTAACACTTAATTTCTAAGCAGCCAATCACATGGCGGCAACTCAGTGCATTTAGGCATGTAGACATGGTCAAGACAATCTCCTGCAGTTCGAAGCCGAGCATCAGTATGGGGAAGAAAGGTGATTTGAGTGACTTTGAACGTGGCATGATTGTTGGTGCCAGAAGGGCTGGTCTGAGTATTTCAGAAACTGCTAATCTACTGGGATTTTCACGCACAACCATCTCTAGGGTTTACAGAGAATGGTCCGAAAAGAAAAAACATCCAGTGAGACGGCAGTTCTGTGGGCGGAAATGCCTTGTTGATGCCAGAGGTCAGAGGAGAATGGCCAGACTGGTTCGAGCTGATAGAAGGGCAACAGTGACTCAAATAACCACCCGTTACAACCAAGGTGGGCAGAGAGCATCTCTGAACGCACAGTACGTTCGAACTTTGAGGCAGATGGGCTACAGCAGCAGAAGACCACACCGGGTGCCACTCCTTTCAGCTAAGAACAGGAAACTGAGGCTACAATTTGCACAAGCTCATCGAAATTGGACAATAGAAGATTGGAAAAACGTTGCCCTGGTCTGATGAGTCTCGACTTCTGCTGCGACATTCGGATGGTAGGGTCAGAATTTGGCGTCTACAACATGAAAGCATGGATCCATCCTGCCTTGTATCAACGGTTCAGGCTGGTGGTGGTGGTGTCATGGTGTGGGGAATATTTTCTTGGCACTCTTTGGGCCCCTTGGTACCAATTGAGCATCGTTGCAACGCCACAGCCTACCTGAGTATTTGTTGCTGACCATGTCCATCCCTTTATGACCACAATGTACCCAACTTCTGATGGCTACTTTCAGCAGGATAATGCGCCATGTCATAAAGCTGGAATCATCTCAGACTGGTTTCTTGAACATGACAATGAGTTCGCTGTACTCAAATGGCCTCCACAGTCACCAGATCTCAATCGAATAGAGCATCTTTGGGATGTGGTTGAACGGGAGATTCACATCATGGATGTGCAGCCGACAATCTGCGGCAACTGTGTGATGCCATCATGTCAATATGGACCAAACTCCCTGAAGGAATGCTTCCAGCACCTTGTTGAATCTATGCCACGAAGAATTGAGGCAGTTCTGAAGGCAAAAGGGGTCCAACACGTTACTAGCATGGGTACCTAATAAAGTGGCGGTGAGTGTATATATGTGTGTGTGTGTGTGTGTGTGTGTGTGTGTGTGTGTGTGTGTGTGTGTGTGTGTATATACATACACACACACACACACACACACACACACACACACACACACACACACACACACACACACACACACACACACATATATATATATATATATATATATATATAATTTTTATTTTATATTTAGTTTATAATATTTTATTTCAGTTTGAGAAAATGTAAACAGATAAGAAATTGTATGATGTGAAATACTATTTCTAGATCAGATTTTAAGAATATTGTGATTGCATTTCCAACTTTTTGTTTTGTTTTATGGTAGTGGTTTGATATCTTCAGATGAACGCTGCTACATTGATACCATCTCTCTCACACCCCCTCATTCTGTATTCTGTAGTACTGTTACTGATAACGGTCTCTGTTGTCCTTGACATACTTGTTGTTATCCTTCTCACAAACCTTTATCTTTCTGCATTTGTAAACTGTCTGCTCACCTGGATCTTCCAATCTTCCATCACTTCCTCTTCACAGGGTCCGAGCCGTCGGCGGAAGAACATGACGGAGCTTCTGGGCGATGCTAACATCCCATGCCCGGACACCCTGGCCATACACGGCGGGGCTTTACCGAGCGCGGCTCCAGGAGGTTCACTGGCCGGTGTGGCCGCTGGTCCCGACAACTGGAAGAACCGCGCCACCAGCCGGATCAGCGTGTTCTTCGGTGCAGGACCTGGAAAGGTAAACACTCCCACCTTATCTCTCCCATCTTGAAAACATCAGGAAGTGTAAGGAAACCAGGTGGTGGGATTTTCCCGTTTCAAAAAAAAAACTCATGTAAAGATTAAATTTAGCAGCAAATATGCATTTTAGAATGATTTCTGAACTTAAGACTAGCATAAAATTTTATTTTTCATGGGAATAAATTATTTTAAATGAACTAAAGAAATCAAAAATCAAATGGCTGATGAAGTCCCCCTACTATGTGTGTAGTTCTATGGTTTGACTATTTCCTCTTGCGTTTTCAATACATGACAATACAACAGACAAAATCCCAAAACCCATGAGCCTCAAAAGAACTTCCCCACTCTGAAAAGTTTTGTCCTGCATTTAAACCAGATGCTTGACTAAGCTGTCACTCACCTGTCACTTTCACACTTCCATCCTTTTCACAATCAGCCATGAAACCCCCAAAGAAGACAGACAGGGGCTGTTGGTGTGTCCCACTGGGACTCTTTTTGACAAAAGAAGGGTTAACCAGTCATCTCCAGTGGCCACTACAGGCAGCCTATAGTCCATCTGTGTCTGGCCTCTATTGTTTGAGAGCACTCAATGCTAAATACTCGTTGTCATAAGTACACCGGCCCTCCTGTTACAGGACAATAGCCCCAGAGGCACACGGGCCATGAGAGTGTCACTGACATGAATGGATGGGCTTTAATGGGGAGGTTAAAGAGAAGGTGGCGTTTAGTGAAAGGGGGTGTCTGTAAGGTGTCATAAACCCTGTCGGGGGTGTTTTGTTTGAATAGACGGGCAGCGCCTCAGTTGTCTGCTGGTTGGTTGGTGGTCTGCCGATGTGAATTGTGTTTTGCTAAATAACTAATTTTAGGGCTTCTTTATAGTTGTTTTGTTAATTTAAAACAATTCTATCATTAACATAAAGCTAACTATTATTGAAATTAGTCTGTTTTTTGGGATATTTAGCATGGAACTATCTAGATACCATCGGAATCCATCCATGCATTCCATCCATCCATCCATGCCAATCCATCCCATCCATCCAATCCATCCCATCCATCCAATCCATCCCATGCATTACATCCATCCATCTCTGTAATCCATCACATGCATTCCATCCATCCATCTACTGTAATCCATCCCATGCAATCCATCCATCCCATCCATCACATGCACTCCATCCATCCATCAATCCATCCATCTAATCCATCCCATGCATTCCATCCCATCGCATCACATGCATTCCATCCATCCATCCATGCATTCCATCCATCCAATCCATCACATGCATTCCATCTATCTAATCCATCCCATGCATTCCATCGCATTCCATCCATCCATCCATCCACCCATACCATCCATCCCATCCATCCAATCTATCCATGCATTCCATCCAATCCATCCATCCATCCATCCATATCCATCCATCCATTCATCCATCCATCCCATCCATCCATCCATCCATATATCCATCCATTCATTCCATCCAATCCATCCCATCCATCCAATCCATCCAATCCATCCCATCCATCCATCCATCCATCCATCCATCCATCCATCCATCCATCCATCCAATCTCATCCATTCATCCATCCATCCCATCTATCCATCCATCAGTCCATCCATCCCATCTATCCATCCCATGCTCCCATCCATCCCATCCATCCATCCCATCCATTCCATCCATTCCATCCAATCCATCCCATCCATCAAATCCATCCAATCCATCCCATCCATCAAA